>JAQPPZ010009894.1:0-269531 GCA_028583015.1 Wollemia nobilis
GAAGTAATTTTAAAATCTAATCAACTCCTAATAAATGTGCAAATAAATCCTTAAAAATAATCTTTTTCCTTTTGCACTTTAGAAGACTGTAATCTAATTCACTTATTGCAACTTTAATCCATAATCGCGTGCTCTAATAAATATAATAAGTAATAAAATTAATGAATCTTCTTGCACCAAAATTTTCTTACCTTTTTTGTAGTTATTATCCCACTTTTATAGAGGATGTAGATCTTGGTGTCTAAAAACACCAAGATGCTACTTCAAGTAGGATGTCTTGAACAACTTCTTCTTCACCAAATGATGATCTCAAACATTCTTTCATGAGACTAGGATATGGTGTCTTATTCTTTTCTTATGTTATCCTCTTTCTATTGTAGATTTTAAGAAGTCCATGTCTCTAAACTGATACCTTATTGCTATGAGAGGTAATCTTCAAATCTCCAATATTTGGTGAGCTTGTTCTGTCTTCAATTCTTCTTATTGAATTCTGAATTCAAACATGATATTCTTCTAGGATTTGGTACTCCTTGCCAAATTATTCTTCACAAATTTGGAAATCATTTCCAAATTCTCACCTTTGGCTTGTTGTCGAATGATGATAATTGTCCTAAGTTCTTCACTATCAGGGACTTCACCTTGGTAGTGGATTTCTCCAGTGAGTTCTCCAAAGAAATATCTTGATCTTCAGCAAGGCTCTCCTAGCCTTTTTTAGATTCTTGATTAGACTTTCACAAGATATTTTATTTGGAAGATTTTTATGGTCTTCCTTGAGACCTTTTCTTCAATATTTTTGTCCTTGATATGTTTTTGGTGATATATTATCCTAGATCTTATGATTCTATTGCTTTTGGCTTCGATCAAGACTCTCCTAGTACTTATTCTTCTTCTTCCAAGGCTAAAATTTATCCAATTAGAAATTCTCCTAATATTTTTACTTTTGATTCAAGGCTGAGTTGATTTTGAAGAAGATATTTTTCCTAAATTTCTTGTAGGAAGTTTTCCAATTCACTAAATATTTTATCCCTACAAAAAATATATTAATACTAAAATATTTAGTCTACTTTTAAATCAGATATTCTTCTAAAATTCTTCTCTAAGATCAAGGCTTCTATAGCCTTTTTCAATATCAAGGCTTCTATGGCCTTTTTCACTACCAAGGCTTCTATGGACTTTTTAGTATTAAGGATTTTATGGCATTTTTAGTATCAAGGCTTCTATGGCCTTTTTAGTATCAATACTTATATGGATTCTTCTTCAAGGCTTCTATGAGCTTTATACATCAAGGCTACTATGGACTATTCTTCAACTATAAAATTTTGCAATCTAACAATGGAGATCTTAAATATCCTATCTTTACCACTAACCTTCACTAGAACTCTTATTCCATAGTATTCTCCTCTTGGACAATGAACTAATCTCTACACTATGAGGGTACATAGACCTTCAGGCAATGAAGTTGGACTCTCCTAGCTTTCTATCGTAGGAGGAGTCCCAATATTTTTAGAATTAATTTTTTTCAATAAATGAAACTATATGCACTATTTAGGAACTTCCAAATAACCTAGATAATATTCACTAAATTATTTTTCAATCTAGTGGATTGAATGTTGAGTCCTGATCTTCACAAGTTTTACTAATAACTTTGTGAAAAAGACTCTAGACAAAAATGATATCAATATTTTTTGAAATTGATATTTATTTAATTCCTAACTTTATGACTCTTCCTAAATCTACCACCTAGATTCTTCTGAGATCATTTGATAGTGGTTGGTCCAATGGAGTATCATTTTGAGAAAATACTTAGGCTAAATGATAATGGTGGTTTCCCTATTGACATGCACAGACTACATATATTGTGGCTTTGATACCATTGTTAGCTTTTGATGAATGATCCTTGGGAGATAACAATAACAAGATGCAGAATAATATGAAAGAAAGTAAACTTGATAGATGAATAAATATGCTATAAATAGAAATAATATAAAATATTACAATATAGATATGGAGGAAATGAACACTCCATTAATAAAGCTATTGAGCTATATTGTATCCATCACCAATGAAAGTTGAGGCACATAGAATTGTACAATCCATTGAGCTACACTATCTGACTATGTTTCCCAAATCTATATCTATCTATCTATGAGGCCATGCTTATATAGATAAAATAGGATACTTGACCAACACTCTATCTAGATATACAAGGGACAACGTGTACATGTACAACTTGCACAGTGACACATGTGCATTTATTATATTACATGAAGTAACTAGATAACTTGCACACTCCTCAACAAAATCAATCTAGACCAAGCTATGTATACTCAAGTATATATTAGTAAACTTGAATATGTATACTCAACTTATATTAACTTTACATTTCTAACAACATCAACCTAGAGCAAGCTAGCTTTACCAAACCTATCACAACAAAATACCCAATTTCTCAAGCAATACCAACAATAATCTCTTTGTACCATAAATGGAGGGGAAGACTAGGAAGCCTAACCCAGACTGATGCTTCAACAATACTTTGAGTGCTTGGATTCAAAATTGATATACATTTATCTAAAAAAAAGTCTTCTACAACCATAAAACCAATGTTCCCCTTAAAAAATTCTATCTTGATCTTCATCATATTTCAAATTCACAATAAAGAAGCTCTTAGACATATCCATAATCTCCATGAACTCTACCAATTTACATTTAAACATTATCCACTTTCTAATAGTGTCTAAATCAAGCTAGACACATAAAGATTTGTCAACCATTACAAACTCCCATTGTGTAGTAACCATGTTCTCCAAAGAGTTAGGTACCAATAGTCTTCCTTCATGTGCTTGTAACTTAAAATAAAAATTATCCACCTTGTGCATACCCTTTAGAATGTGAAGCCAAGACTACACCCCATATTCAAAGGTGTTGTACCTATCATCCTTATTTCCCACCTATGATTGTTCTCCAAGCCCGTGAACAATATCATCTATGCTATGATTTTGTTGGAACTTAAAACTAGCATGATACCCGCTCGCCATCTCCATCCTTACTAAGACTTCTACATGTAATTGTGAAAACCCTAGTATATCTCCCAATGAAACTATGTGCAAACCTTAATATATCTCCCAATGGCACTATGGGAAAATTCTAATAGATCTCTTGATGACACTATGCACAAATCCTAGAAGAAATTCAAATAGAACTAAGCACAAACCCTCATAGATCTTGCTACCTTCTCATATTTTTAGAATCTACTACATGCTCTATTTTTTCAAAGCAACTTAATTTTCTCTCTCTAATTCATCTAGTTTGTACACTCAACTCTACTCTATTTTATTCTTTGTGGTTTCTCCTACATATCTTCTTCAACGTTGCCTATCACAAAATAGGTCTTATTTTAACTATATGGTAAGACCAAAAATAATTATCAATGATGCAATGAATAGTCACATTATAATGGTTCTTAAAACTAAAATATTAATATAAAATTGGAGGGATACTAGATAATTTTTTTAAATATTCAAAGTGGATTAAATGAATGTGAGAATTAAATTTAAATTATTGAGTGATTTTTCATTCCAAAGTAAAATTTCAATCATTTTTTCTAGTTTAAAAATTAGGGATAAAATAATGAACATTATTCTATGGTTTAAAGAATATCTAGTTTGTATTATAGACCATGTACTGATCATTTTAAGAGAATTAAAATGATGATAAAATGGATTCCAATGTGGATTAGGGTTGTTTAACAATCATATTAGTTAATCAATAGGACTGTTTAGAAGAATTTTTGTAATCCTTTAGGATATTTCATGTATGAATGATGATATTTTATGAAATAAATGAAGGCTATGTATACTCAAGTATATGTTATTATTTACAAAAAAATATGAAAATATATAAAATTTGTATGCTCACCACAATGGTAATGTTCTTGGGTTTTCATTCTAGAGACACAAGTTCAACTAGAATCCCTCATAACAACCTATATAAACTTAAAATTTTAAAGGTCTGAGGTGTAGACCAGTTGGTGTAGCAAAACCCTGTAAGGGGGATAGAAACCCAATGTTCAAGTATCAAGCCTCATTGGTCTAAACTCTTGTCCCTTTATAGATGTTTTCAACTATGTAAAATGTTTAAAATGATTGTGGCATTGTGGTTATAGGGGTAGACTATGCAAAGTATTGTGTGGTGAATTTTGGGGTAGACAACATAGAATATTTTTGTGACCATAAACGATAAACAATATGCACAGATCATTGTGGTGGCTATCAATTCCACCATGTAAAATAAAAATATATAAAATAAATTTATAGATAGTAAGTTAAATTATGAACAATATAAAAAATTAGAACAAATTGATAAATATAAAAGCATCAATATGAATGCTAAAAGTGATTATGACACTTAGTAAAAGAAATATTTATGGGAAACTAGAAACATTAACATAAGAGTTAAAAGGAACTAGTGCTAAGCCCACAAATAAGAATAAAAAATTATGATGATGATGATGGTATGTTGGAATATTTATGAAATGAACATGGTATCAAAAGAAATACTTATAAAGGAATTTATAAATCATTAATGTTCACTTTATTGTAGTACACAACAAAAAAAAAAAATAGAGAGGAATATATATTGAGAATATGGGAGATTATATATTTATTTCTTTTATGAGAGGTTAATAAAATATTATAATGGTATGGTATAGTTACAAATGGAATGGAAAATTCATAGAAGCAATAAGTAATAGGTTTTCAATTATTTGTAGGAGAAAGAAATATATAACAATTGGAGTCATAAATACTTTAAATATAGTCAGTATTTAAAATACACATTAGAGGAACCTAATTGTATTCATGTTAAAGTAAATTACAATCTTTAGATTCTTGTGTTGGACTTAAGCATAGTTCTATCTCTAAAAATGAATACTGCTACATTTGGATGTCCTAGATCATTATAGGATTTTAATTTATTTATCAATTTAATTTACCTTTTGAATGTTATTCCTTCATGATTTTGATATACATTGAATAATAAGTACATTATGAAACTTACTATGGTAGAAAAATGGATAAGTTAATCTTGGTTTTAAAATTTTCCTGAGTGAATGAGATGCACCCTCAAGACCATAGCCAAGAGATTGGATGGCTCAAAAATAGGGTTCTCTAATTCAACCTCTAGAGAAGGTCAGTTCCTACGCCTAACTAATATAACTAAATAGATGGTTGCAGATTAAAGTAAGAAATGTAAAGGTTTAGAATTATAAGCTAAAAATGGCAACATCAAGAGACATGGTGCAAAGAGTCTCACAAATTGAATTCAAATTAAACTACCTAATAGAATAACCTACTTTCCTTATGCATTTAAAATATTTATCATTAATAACTTTGAGTGATGCTAAGTCATTCCAGAACTATAATGAAAAGTCTAGCTATAAATCTAAAATGTAGAATAACTATAGTATAATGATCCATTCCTATATTTAATAAAAAAACCTTTAGCTACTCAACAAGATATACATACAAATTTTTTTCAACAAGTTAGCAGGAGTCTAGACATCAATCTAATTATTATTTCAAAACGTATATGGCCTTAATCAATACAATCATACCAATTTTAAACACCAAAGAGCAAACCATTAGAACATCTTACATTCTAAAATATATAGATTTACAATTATAATTAGTTATTTGTCATTATAGTTTAGATAGTGGATTGCAGGCCTAATAGGCTATTATAGCACACATGTTCATGCCTACAAATTATTTTTTTGTAACTAATTTGGTATCATGACACTAATGTGGTTCATTCCTACTTGATCTAAGGAAGTGATAGTTGGCATGTCTTCATCTTGTGCATAGTATTCTTTGACATGTTCATTCTACTTTTAATTTTCCCACTAATTTCATAACTATAATGGCACATGTTTCATCTAGAGAAGCTTATGAGTTTGTTGGGATCCTTTGACAACATATTTGCTTGTCAAGACTACATCTAGTCATTTTAGTGCATGCTTTCACTTGATATCTATTTCAAATATTTCTCTCTTATTGTGTTGAGTGTTAGGATCTCAATTCATTTCTACCAAAAATATTACTATCCCTTACTGACATCAACAATCAATATCATGCAACACTTCTTTATTCCTTAGCTTGGTAAAGTGTTTTGCTTTATTTCAAGTTTAATTTATGTCGTACTTTATTTTGTTGTCATCATTATATTGGACTTAGTTTTATTGTGCACTTATTGACGTAAGCATTCTAAAATATTTGATAAAGATGATCAATATACCTCATAGGGTACACTATTGCGTTGGATGTTAAAATATCATACTTAGTCAATTTTTTGCTTCAAGGAGCTAAATTCTTTTCATATTGAGTCATATATTTTGTTCTCTCATGCTAAAATTGACATCATTGACTACTTGGGATGTAGTATGTTAGATGCTAGATTTAAATTACTCATCTACTAACATAAATTATCAAATCCATGTGGCCTAGGTCTAGTCAATACTTGGTTATCGAATGCTAAATTTTTTTTGCAACACACGCTGGCATTAGCATTGAAAATATATGACAATGCTTCTAAAGTTAGCAAAAATTGTGTTTCTTTTCCTATATTTTTTGATCTTGCCTTTATTCTAAAATATCTAATGACCTTTTAAAGCAAAGATGTAGTGTTTGGTATTGAGAAAATTCATATCCCTTTCTAGAGATGGATGTGGGTGGAAAATACCACCCACATTATTAGAAATGCACATGGGATTTCTGCTTTCAAAAGCGTAGAACCCATCTAGACTTATGTATTGGGCTACAAAGTCAAAACAACAAAAAAAGTCAAAATTTCTTGTTGGCACAAGTCTTTTTCTTTTAGATACTTCATGTCTATGAAGTTCCATATCTACTACTAGATTTTTCTTTACCCTACATAGTTACTCTAGAAGTTTCTCCTTACTAAACGACTACTTGGGCTTCTAGAGGTATTCTTGGTAGCTGAAACAATCAGCATATTTTATTCCATGTCCCCTAATAAGGAACATGTATTTCTCTAAATTCATGGAGAATATATTAGAGTTAATAGAAACAATCATAGGAAGGGTCTTAACACTTTTGTTCCAAATCTTTAGTGTTTGTTAGCAAAGTGGAATTCTTATGAGAGTACATAATTATATGACTAATTGAGATTACATAATTATGAATGAGTTTGACCAACAACTCCTTTCTATGGAATTTCCTATTTGTGTTCCAAAATCCTAGGAAGCTTGAACTATTGATTTTTGAAGTACTAGTTTTACCTTATTAAAGCTTACCTTTATGGAATTGATCATTTCTTTTCCTCAAATTATAAATGATCTAGCAATAATGTTCTAGTTTTTATGAAATATGCACTCTAGCAAATGTCTTTTTAAGCACTTGAGTAGTTGGGATAACTTTATCTATTTTTCAACATTTCTTTGGTTGTCTATGCTAGTTGTATTCTATTTGTCAATTATTATCAGGATCTATTGAACTCGTCCTTGGCCTCTTAAATTAATTTTGCAAGACTAGATATTATTCTAATTATAGGAAATGCTTCCATTGCAATATTCTTGATTTTCAATTAGTATTATATTTTTAAATTCTTCACCATGTCCTTGGAGATCATGTGGCCCTTAGGATTCCTTTTCTTTTCTTCCAACTCTAATTTCACTACTGCTAAGGTCTCTTTCCAACTTAGAAGTTTGGACCTCTGGTCCTACAACTCAATGATTTGTGTATGCCTTTTATTAATTTTTAGCTACATCTGCTCTTCTAATTTCTATATTCTTTTATCCTTTTTTTGTAGTTATTCCTTAGTAGAATATTTGTCTAAGATATACTTAAACTCAAAAATCACATATTTTAGGTTGTTTTTCTATATTTTCTCCCCATTTAGCATTTGTTCCAAACTTGTAATATTCCATTATGTAGCCACAAGCTTCACATTTAACTAATTTTTTTACAATAATATAGTGTATTCTTTCATACATAGGGCCTATAGAATATTTATCTTTGGGATCTCAAATGTGTTACGTTTTACACTTTGACATTGTAGTCGTATACTATCATATCTATGACTAGATACTTTACCTTAGGATACACAATCATTTTGATGCGTTTTCCAACAATTGGGTTGATTATGTCATATGTCTAGGTGGTTGCCAACTCTAATATATCTTGTAGTATTTTTTGCTTTGCCCATATTTGAGTGTCCAAGAATACTTTTGGTAAAGTATGCTTGGTAGTACGAAAATTCATAATTATAGGTTGAAAAGGGAAAAAAACCCAAATGATGGACATACTACTATAGTGGTATATTTTACATGGTAATAGATATTTATATTGACTGAGGCCACTTATACCTCTTGTATAGGGGTAGTGGTAATGTTTGATGATGGTAAATCTAATATGGGATTGCTCCACTAGGAGTGTTGGGTGGGAGATATGGTTTTATTGGTGGAGAATTTTGAGGTCATGGCACAATATCATCAAGAGAATGAAATAAAGTAGATGTACCTAGTCCCTCCACTTCTTGCAGTAATTTTTGAACTACTCCATCACCTAGTTTAATTTGGGCATCAAACCATTGCATATATTTTTTGTGGTATAGTTGTTTGGTTGATCTTACTTCTTAATTTTCATTAGTACCAAGATTTTATTTCCTTTTATGTCTATAAATAGGACCTTTATGT
Source organism: Wollemia nobilis (assembly GCA_028583015.1). Taxonomy (NCBI): domain Eukaryota; kingdom Viridiplantae; phylum Streptophyta; class Pinopsida; order Araucariales; family Araucariaceae; genus Wollemia; species Wollemia nobilis. The sequence goes on from JAQPPZ010009894.1 coordinate 8,714, forward strand.
AGAATGAAGGTTTTGCCTTTCTTCATAGGTATTTTCTTTGCGAAAGTATTTTTTTGAGCTTCTCTTATATTTTCATCATCTGGTTATATTTTTTTAGGTTCTAGCATAATTTTCATTTTTTAAATATCTTTAACCACTTTAGTTTTTTTTTATATTGTCCTTCATCTTCTCTATAGAGGTACTTTTACTACATCCTAAGAATCTATGTACTCCACCAAAAAATTCACTTGTGTGGGAGCTGATTGTGAGACTTCCTCTTCTTGAACTTATACTTTCTCATTGTTCAATATTATTATACCTATATATATTTATCCTTTATGCTCATTCATATATGTATGATGTTTACCCTTGAGTTCATATTCAAAAAACTTATCATAGGTGTTGGGAAAGGCTTTTTCTAAGTATCGCATTCGTAATAAGATATGCACCATTCTTTGATCATGTTGTCATCCCAAATTAGTTCTAACTTGATCTTATTTATAAGTTCTTAATGAATCCATTGCTTTTTATTCTAATATAGGACATAGATATTGGAATATGGATAGCATGTCCTAGCTAGAGATCTTTCTTGTATTTGAAAAATATTCATTTCCATGGTGTTTCCTTTGTCATTATTTTTAAATTGCTCATTTTTTACCATAGAATATAATTGAATACATGTGGGTTATTGTTCAGCTAGGCCAATTTGGCCTTAAATTTTTCTTTAGGATCATAGTGCCACATGTGAGGCATGATTGGCATTTGAAGTACATTGAGCTTATCATCAAGAAATGTTGCTTATCCTCTTGTTTCCATCACTGTATCTTCAAATACCTAGGGATAGAACTAGGTGCATGACTTTTTGGCTTGATATCCAAGACTTTTTAGTGCAAAATTTTTTATGCTATTCAGTAAGAAATACTTGTCCCCAATTCCTTTATTCTTGAATCTTAACTTATCTATAGATTTCGAAGTAATATGGGGTACTAGGAAAAATACAATGGATAGAGTAGGACCAAGGAATTTTCTATTGAAAGGAATATAAGGAGATCTAATAGGTAGAGTCTAGTCTACTACTGAACATAGTTGATTGTATTTATTTTAATCAAATTGATATTATGTGATTATAAGGGCATGTGAAACAAAAATATCCACACTAAAAATGATAGATAATAAAAAAAAATCTCTCCTTTAGCTTTAAGTAAACTAATTGGTTATGAATCTAGAAACTCAATAAATGGGCCTAATCAAATAATACAAGGTTATAAGTAGTGGTTCGCTCATAACTGTTTATATTAGTGACCATAAAAGACAGAGAAAAATGCTAATAATACACTAGTTCATCAAAGTCTAAACCTAAAATTATAGACAACATAGACAATATTATTTACAACATATCTTTGAAATTTTACAACTTAATTGGATTCTTAGGGAAATTATTCGAAACTTTACCCATGTGCAAATTTAGCCAAGACATGAAGACATGAAAGTAGGATTTTGTAAGTCTTGTAAGTCTTGATTTTACTCAATAATGCTAATGGGATTAAGTCTTGTACCTAGTTTTTTTCCCATTGCAAATTCCACCCTAATTTATTTCTTAATTTATGGTGAATAGAAAACACTTCTATGCATTGTACACTATCACAGTCTCTAGGTCATAGTATTTCACCATCACCTTGATAAGCACAATACAAGGATGGATGAACCTAGGCATATACCTTGATAGGAATGAGTTCCATGATGTAGCTTCAATTCCATTAATAGATATTTTTCCTTCCAATTTTTACCCATCTTGAAAGCCTTTCCATTTTTATTTTACTGTGATAATCAGGTCATGTATGTCGACCAAATTATCCTTTAGCTTGTTTGTAATCTTCTACAAATTTTGTCTTATTTTTCCTCTAGCCATTTTTTAGTAGCTTCCTACTTCTTTAAGAAGATGACCACTAGAAATTATATAGCCTTATTTTTTTATAGAATACAATAAAATTTTTCCTCTTGAGCAAATGCACAAATGCATATTGTTCCATATTGGCCTTACTTTTATAACAAGGATTGCCGACATTGGATGACCATTACCATTGCATGTGTTGAGCTTCTATGAGAAAAATTTATCTCTGGGCACAAAAATTTAGAAAAAATAATTACAAAAAACCTTTTTTCATACAACTAGTCTTTGGACCAAAAAAAATACAAAAAAAAAAAACAGGGGGCCCACAAAAAACAAAGAAAAAAAAAAAAAAATATATATAAAAAAAATATAAAACACAACACCCCCCAAAAAAAAAAAAAAAGGCCAAAAATAAAATAAAAAAACCTATACATAGTGTTTTAAATATTGGTTGTTTACCAAAATTGGAAAATATGAAATCTATATCTTGCAATTTATATGCATTTACTTATTTCCTTCTTGAGGTTAGATATGGACTAGACCATAATGGTTCCAGTTTTTCATGCTTTCCATATTTAGCATTATTTGAGTCCCATTTAAGGATAAAATCACCTTCTTTGAAGGATTTTAATGATGGTTTCCTATAGAACTATCAATTTATAATTTCTTGGTGCCAACAAAAATTATTGTAGATACTTTCTCTGCTTTATTCTAACAACAATAAGTTTTCCAGTGTCTTTTCAATTGGCTTAGCATCCTCCAATTCTAATTGGTTAATATACATCAATGTAGTTAGTTCAATATTAATCGACAATATGGTTTATTTTCATTAAACTAGAGCATATAGCATCATTATCAAAGATTTTTTTTACTACTATTCTATTTTCCCATAATACTTCGTTCAACATTAAATGTTAACATTTTTTACTATCACCAATATTGTGCTTGATTATCTTCATTAAATTATTATTGGTGGATTTTACTTACTCATCGCCTCGAGGATAGTAATTTAAATATGATTCCCAATAAATTGTGTTTTCATGTAAAATCTATCATTTTGGCTCCAATAAAAGCTCCAAAATTCTATCAAAGTATGTTAATCAACATGCTTGGTTGCCTCTTCTTTAGACCACCTAGTAAAGTAGTCAGTGGATGTTAATATAAAATTGTGTTTGAAAGAGGAAATTAGATTGATCATCCAAATGAAATCCATACTCCATTTCTAGAAAGGCTCCTATGCTATGATTGGCTATATGGGAATGACCAAATTTTTACTTCTATCAATGAACCTTTGAAATTTATCATAGGTACTAGCAATATTGAAAGCATAAACAAATAGGGTAGGCCAATAATACCTACCTTTAAAAATATTAGCAACTATTGTTTTTCTAGAATAGTATCCCCCTCAAAAGCTAGTGTGAAACTTTTTTAATATACCTTTAGTCTTTTTGGTTGTACATAATTCAACAAAACATCATCAAAAAATTTCCAGTATAGTATAAAATTAGTCAAATTTTAAATTAATTCTTACAATTTGTACCTACTTTATTTGAGAGGCCATAAATCCAATGGAAGACCTCTATATCTTGAGAAAATGAGTCAATTGATTCAACCAAGTTTTTTATTCGGACTAGGCCTCTTTTGATTGATATTTTCTTCTTGTTCATTTAAGAAATTAGAGTTTGGGGCTACAAAGTTTGCTAAGTCTTCACATAGTTCTCTCCCTATAAATAGTTTAGTCAAATTTATCTCTATGTTGTATTATTGTATCTTCATGATCTAGTCAGATCACTTTTCAATGAGTTCTACTTACACTACAAAGTTTTAGACATTTGAGTGTACTACATACACCAATGTACTGCTCTAAGAGATGTAATGCCTTAGTTTTTTTAGAAACTTCATTAGAGTAAACACTTGTTTTATAAAATTATACCATTATTCATTATTATTATGTTTCACTCAGGAAGTTGATAGGTCACTCATTATTATGTTTATGCTTTTGAGTGAGGAAAAAAACATAATTGTCTTGTACTTCAAATACATAAAGGATAAAATTCCTCTATTAGTCTAGATTGGCTAATACCGGGAATTTGGTAATAGATTATATTATTTTCATGAAGGCTTATCTTCTAGTTTTTGTTTAAGTTAAATCTACTTGTTTTTTTAGCATTTTTGTCATAGGCTTCACTATTTGAGCAAAATCATACATAAAATTTTGGAAGAAGTTAATTTACCCAAAACATGATTGTAAACCTTTTGTGCTTTTAGTTAGAGAAAGTTTTAGTATAGCATTAACTCTATGTAGTTTTATGGATAGTCCTTCCTTCCATACTACATGACCCAAGATGTTGCCTTCATAAATAGCGAAAATTAATTTTTTTAGGTTGAGTGAAACCTTAAATTCTCTATATTTTTAAAAGACCATTCTAAGATGTTTGATATGCTTATCATGATGAGAGAATATTTTTATGCCTTTAAGGTAAATATGTGTAACCTTATTTACAAGCTCATAAAAATCTAAGTCCATAACCCTTTGAAAGGTAGCTCTGACATTAGATAGGCCAAAATGTCACGACCCTCCCTTGGTATACCTTTCAGTTTCATGGTTTAGTGCTTAGCTATGTTATCATGTGATGGATGGTTTGATTATTTTAAGATTGGTAAAATAGGACATGTATGACATGGAGAATGTAATGATAATTATTAGTGAAATGATAGATTATACCATGTTAATCTATGCAAACATATATTTATCATCAAAAGAATAATAACGTAACTTGTTGTGGAAATGATAGATTAGTTCATGTTAATATTCTACTAATAAATTATTATAATGCTCTATGGAAATTTTAATGATATTAGTTGGATTTGAAGGATTTACAACTAAATGGGTATTAAACAAAATATTTATGCTAACCTTCCAAACATGTTTTAATTTGGGAATATTTGGATTCATTCCTTGACTTGTGTTACTATGATGAAGGGTTAATGTTACTTGTGTGCCATTGCAAGAGATTGAGTGCTATTATATGAAAAAAATATTATCGTTTATTGCTAGAGCATATTCCTTAGACGGATTGATCCAAGCATTGGTTCTATGATTGTAATTTTTAAGTAAATGATTAATGATTTATTTTTCTTATTTTCTACGATTTTGGAATAGATTCATTTAGGATTAGTGGTAGAGATAGAGTAGGAGGTTAAAATAAGTGAAATGCAAATCGTAAAGGACAAACGAGGTAAGATATGGTAGGTTTTGGTCACCAAAAAGGAGAATATATTGGAAGAGAATGAAGAGGGGGGTTGTTGTAGGTAGGAATGGACTAGAAGGTATTGGATCAGGAGTTTACACTTATGATAGTGCTAATAGAATGTAGAGGTGAATTACAATGTAAAATAAAGGAGATAACATTACTTTACGATAAGTGTTAAACTAATAAACCTGCTATCATTTTCCTTATGAATGAAAATAGAATATTTAATTAAACTTTGTTGATATGAGAAAATTGAAAAATAAATTGCATTAATGCTTTCTAGGAGGAAATTTAATACAATAGTTCATTTAAAAATGAATATGCAAACCATTGAATAAAATTAACCTTTCATACTCTACAAGAATAGAGATATCTTGTTTATGGATTTGAGTTGTTGGAAGAAAAAAATAATAGTGAAACTATTATTATGATTTTCTGAGAATGAAATTAGTTCATTAGCTATGTTTTGAGGTGAGAGAAAGTGAATTCATAGAGGGAAACCCTATTATGTTCCTGAGAGTGAATATTTTATTGGTTTTTGTGATTGGTTAGTCATAGATGAGGTATTCTTTGATTGGATGCCTTAATACTAAAATATTGTTGAATATCTAATAATATTTTAGCCAATAAAATTTATAGTTATGCCATCATAAGTTCTTATTTATTTGCAGATATGCGTTAAGTTGCACTATTGTTGGAAAGGTGGTGTAACTATGTTCCAATATCACATTTTTTTAGTTTGTGAAAAATTGTTATTTTAATATGTTTTATTATGGTAGAGAGGATGTTATTGCTTAACCCTTTTGTGTAGTAATCAAGATATATACTGAAGGAATAATAAAGAGAATGCTCTTGTGGTCAAATTCAACCTTCAACTAATATTGGTATGTCATAGTAAATACCATAAGAAACTATCACCTTAGTTGAGAGTGGGTAATCCATATGGATATTAGTGAAAGAATTTGGTCTTATCATTTCGCACTAAAATGAATATGGGAAGAGAATAGGATTCAATAGCACCATCTATGGGATGAATGTCATCATGTTTCCCTATTGGGAGTGAACTGTTGTAGACCTTGTAAAATGTATTGAAGGATCTAATAACTATGTCTTTTAGTAACATAACTCCCTACAATTTTCTTCTAAACTTTTTAAGTTTAGAATAGATAGTCTCGATTATTTGATTCGGTATATTAGGTTGAGTAGAATTCATGAGAAATAGTAGTTAGTACATGAAACAAAATGTGAAATTATTGTGGTTGGTTTTATTAAGGCTTAAAATTGAATAAGACAAAGGTAGCATTGATACATTGGCTTTTTAAAGGATACTAACTTTTCAACCTTGTTGCTGGGTAGAAGCACTTTTTATAAAGAGATAGGTTAATGACATAAATTGGAAAATATAGGAGCATCTCTATAAGGTTATGAAGCTGAATTATTCTTGTATATTGATTTTGGAGATGCTTTCAAAATTATTAAGAACAAATGAACATGTCCACCTTGTAATTTTATGAGTTGCTAAACTCATTCGAAATGTAGAATATATATGTTGAGTTTCTATCCAATGTACAAAATTTTGAAGATATTTTTAACTAGTGGTCTAGTTCATGTTGTAGTTTTAAAAGATTTTTGGAACTCTTAAAAAATATTGAAGGCCTATGAAGAGGCCTTGACTCAATGTAAAACTGAAACTTTATGGAATAAGAATTCAAAGTTAATTTTTGAGTTTGGGTTTTCCCTTCAAGGTTTTCTTAGGGTAGATAAATTGATAATGAGTGTGGTTGGTGTATATTATTTATGAATGTGTTAATTGGTATGCTAATATAATATGTTGGATTCATAAACAAATTTGGAAAGTTATGAATTTTCTCTATCATGTTCATGCTTTCAATTATTCATCATTAATTGTGTGGAATAATGGTTAATATTTTAGTTGGTTTTAAATATTGAATTTGGAATGAGTTGTAACGAAAAGGGATAAAAATATTAGAAATTGGTTATGGTTCCTTTATGTTGATCACATAACTTACTCACATTATTTTAATATACATAATGTTGCATGAGATGGTACCCTTGTAAGAGATATGTATTTGTAATTGAGTATCCCCTCTATGGATCGTAAATGGATGGAAATATTAAGTGAATAAATTCAACAATTTTAAAATTCCTTGTATATCCATAGGGAATGAGAAGTGAGTTGAAGGTTTTGTGATGTAGGACCAAGATATGGATCAATTCTCTACTTGGAAATAACTAGCTCATCATAGAGATGAGACTGATAGGTTATTCATACCATGCTTAGTGCACTAATATCAATGGACTGATATACATTGTAGATATAGGTATATACCTTGCAAATAACCAACGAGATTAAGCTAGCTCATAGATAGATATATTAGAAGGATAACGTGGACTTGTATGTTACCTAGTACATTTACATTGATAGATAAATATAAGTTGTAAGGATGGGTAATCTTGGATATGATCTTAGAGGGATGGTAATATTTTCTCTAAGGCTATAATTATCTAGATTTGAGATAATAGGTTATAAAATGACTATATCTATATAAAATATACTGCCTACCTTTAGGATAGGAAAATTGGATTGTGATATTTTGGTATCAGAGTGCTTGGTTCGTAGGTATACAAGTTTCCTTGTGTAATAATAGATGGAGTGTAATAGGATGTACACCATGAAAAGACTATACCTATAAGAATAGTGTATCTATTAAAAGTAAATCTTGATTGTCTAGCTAGGTAACTAGAAATATAGTTATCAGTAGGAGAAAAAAATCAAGGATAAAATTATAAATTGATTCCTACTATCTCTCCTGTGTGTGACTAGGGACAATTTCATCCAAGAGAAGAAGAGCAAGTGTTGCCCCATCAATGTGATAGACACAACAAAACCATGTAGAATTTGAAACCACCAATGTAGATGCAAAAAATCCTATTAATGAGAGGGAGGATATCTCCACAACTGTTACTCTACTTTGTGAATAGGTAGAAACATAGAAGCAACTATTGGAAGCCATAACAAATTAGGAAATATAGGATAAAAACACTTAGGGAAGACAAGGTAATGAACCCCTTACAAAGGTACAATAGGTCAAAGTTCAACTAGAGGCTGAATTGGGTAAGGATATGAAACATATAAAATCTTCCAAGTTCAACAGAGAGGAAGATGGTGATAAAGTTGAGGCTTGACTAAAGTAGATAAAGAATTTTTGTAACATTAATAACTATTCCACCAGTACTTAAATGTCCCATAATACTTTGCATTTACAATGGATTGGTTTGGATTGGTAGGAAACATATAGTGAGGAAAAAGGAATTGAGGTTGCAATTGATTTAAAATGAGAGGATTTTGTAAAAGTATTTAAAGAAATATTCCTCACTGAACATTTTTATACCAAGAAATTTGAGGAATTCACAAAACCTATACAAGGAATTAGGAGTGTTGAGGTATATTATCAAAAAAATGTTAAGCTATTGAAATATATGCCCATGTATAATAAAAAATTGAAAGTCCCTAAATTTATTCTAAGGGTGGATCCTAGAATAGTGCATGAGATGAACATGCAAGAACCTAATATCCTTCATAAGGCTTATGATCTAGCCAGGAAAGCTAAATATTGTCTCAAGATCTACTTTAACTATGAAGGGGCATCTAAGCAAGACAAAGAGACACTAAGAAAAATAAATAGTGTAGGGTTCACAAAATGATAAAGTGAACATGAAAATAAGAGTTCCCCTAGACAGACAGAAGGAATGACAAGAAACAAGGAAATTTTAAGATAAGGTTCAAAGGGAATAACCAAAATTCTAACAATCACAACAATGGTGATAACAAACCACCATCATAGGTTTAGTCCAATCCTCCATTAGTAGTAAAAGTAGAAGAAGGAAAAAAGTAGACAACTCACCCAAGACCTAAGTATGGATGCTTTGATTGTTATGGACCACATTATGCCAATAAGTGTCCATAAAGAATAGGGCAAAGTTCAAAGGGAAAAGAAACCACCCATAAGGAACCTGCACAAAATCATTATGTAGTGAAAGGAAGTCATAATCTAGAAGGGAAATCCACTCCACTGCTAATAGAAAGTAAGATATTTGGTAGAAATATTAAAATTTTGGTTGATAGTGGTGTTATAGATAGTTTTATTTCCACTAGATTAACTAAAGATATACTAGAAATACCAAGATTATTGGCACGTGGGTGTAAGGTCAAGTATGGTTGAGTAAAATCATACTCTATAAATCAATGTTATCCCATGCCAAAATTACCCTACCAAGTCGTATGACCAATGGATATTTGTATGTAGCAACATTGCACACTTTTGATGTAGTGCTAGGAATGGATTGGTTACAAGCACATAAGGTTGTAATAAATTTCTAGAATAGATGGATTGAGTACTCAAAATATGGTAGGAAATTATAGAGGGTGTACAACCTACAAGCGGCTTTTCAACACTAGATCCTCTCCACAATTCAACTTAATAAGGCAATGAAGAGAGGAAGAACAATTTATGTAGTAAATTTAAATGAGATATAATATGAAAATAAGGAAGAGGTGTTTGAGAAACACCCACTTTGATGCAAGAGCATCTGGTGGTGGTAGAGCAATCTTGCATCATCAAAAAAAAAAAATTAAGTGTTGGCAAGGGGAAAATCTGTCGCGATATCGCGATAGAAAATGTGTCGCGATATCGCGACACGTTTGGAGAAGAGGAGCCAGTGGGGAGAAGCTGTTGCAATATCGCAATAAAAAATGTTGCGATATCACGACAGAAAATGTGTCATGATATCGTGACACATTTGGATAAGAGGAGCCAGCGAGGAGAAGCTATTGCGATATCATGACAAAAAATGTGTCGCGATATTGCGACACATTTGGAGAAAAGAAACCAGTGGGGAGAATCTGTCATGATATCGCAACAAAAAATGTGCCATGATATCGTGACGCAAAATGGAGAATGAAGCTAGTAGGGAGAACTATCGCGATATTGCGACGGGTTTCATAGGAGAGGCAAGGATGTTAAAGATATCACGATTTCGTGACATGTCACGGTTTCATGACCCAAAGGCAGAAGACAAGTACGAAAGGCAAAGATGTCGTGATTTCATGACATGTCACGATTTCGCAAATCGAAGGCAAAAGACAAGTACAGAAGGCAAAGATGTCGTGATTTTGCAACATGTCATGATTTCATGACTCGAAGGCAGAAGACAAGTACGAAAGGCAAAGATGTCATTATTTCGTGACCCAAAGGTAGAAGACAAGTATGAAAGGCAAAGATGTCATGATTTTGTGACATGTCATGATTTCGTGACCCGAAGGCAGAAGACAAGTATGGAAGGCAAAGATGTCACGATTTCGTGACATGTCGTAGTTTCACGACCCAAAGAGAAAAGGAGAGTACGGAAGGCCAAGATGTCATGATTTCGTGACATGTCGCAGTTTTGTGACCCAAATATAGAAGGAGATAACAGAAGGCCAAGATGTCACGATTTCATGACATGTTGCAGTTTCGCAACCCGAAGGTAGAAGGCAAGTACGAAAGGCCAAGATGTCACGATTTCATGACATGTCATGGTTTCACAACTCGAAGGAGATAATAGAGGCCGAATGCAAAAATGTCATGATATCGTGACAGATCGTTCACAACTCCAGATGGGCAGGAATTTGTAGATGTCATTGTAGAAGGGCACGTGGTAGAAAAATATAGGTGGCTACAGAGCACCCTTGTGAATGATGACTCAAAGGGTCGATGGGTAGGTGGCTGTAGAGCACTTTGCCATTCTATGTTTTGATGGTCCAAGGCACCTGGCAATAGGATGCAGGTGGCGATAGAACATTCATGTAGGCAGTTATAGAAAACTCTGCAATTTGTGTAATGATGTTCGAAGGGGGTCGGGTTCACTATAAGAGGCAGTTCATACATTGTAAGGAGGGGGTCGGCCATTTTAACTTTTGTAATTTGGATTTGAAATCTTTGAATAAGATATTGGTAGTTTCTTTTCTTGTAATTCCAGTCTTGCGTCAAGTGGTATCAGAGCCAGAAGGTTCTGAGCACGTGAACAGATCACCGACCATGAGGTAGTTTGCGCCAGGATCTATGGTTGGGGGTTGTGAGAAAGTGAGTAAGATGCCTCCATGAAGAAACCATGGTGGTGCAAGGAATATGGTGCCAGAGGTCAATTTCAAAGCTTTGCAGATGCAAGTGCAAGCCCTGCAGGAGGAACAGAGAAGAGGAGTTGAGCCAAGAAGAGAAGACCATAGTGAAGATGAAGCTTGGGAAGCCGAGGGTCCATCTAATGAGGAAGAAGCATTGGATCTAGCAGAAGCTAGGCTGTATAGGGCCATATCCTAGATCGAAAAGAAGCCGAAGTTTGATGTCTCCACATATTCTGGGAATCTCAACCTCGAGGAGTTGATATATTGGATCAACGACATGGAGGAATATTTTGAGTATGAGATCTCAGATCCAAATCAGATCAGGTTCACAAAAACAAATTTGAAGGGACATGCTAGCATCTGGTGGAAAGGAGTATAGCTAGAAAGGAACAGGAGGGGAAAAGGAAAGATCACCAGGTGGGATCGGATGGTTGAGAAATTGAAGAGGCAATTCATCCCCATAGATTATGAGTTGGATCTGTTGAGGAGGATGCAGAGTCTAAGACAGGTGAGTAAATCTATCAAAGAGTACACAGAGGAGTTATACTAGATCTCAATTTGAACTGACCATTCTGAGGCGAATAAGGAGAAGGTCGCCCGCTACATCAATGGATTGAGAACCATCATTCAAGAATAACTGAGTCTAGTTCAGATGAGCACGGTTGAGAATGCATACCAGTTTTCCCTAAAAGTGGAAGAGAAAATGAATAGGAGGTTTGAGGGTAAGCAGAGAGGAAAGGATCATGGTGGGAGAGCTGGTGGAAGGACCAGTGGAGGAAGATACAAAGATCTAAAGAAGACTGGTGAAACAAGTAGTAGCCAGGACCAAAAAGAAGAGAAAGAGGAGAATACCCATCGCCCATGCAATCAGAAAAATAGCTACCCGAGAGGAAGAGGTAGGCCTGGGTGTGGGTATGGGAGAGGGGTATTTCATGGAACTTGCTACAATTGTGGGGAAGAAGGGCATCGGGCATACAACTATCCACAGCGCCAAGAGAGGCCAAATCGAAGACCTGAGGGTTAGGCTAGGGCTATTGTAGCAGACGAAGGTGTCAAATTTGAGCACTCTGAGGAGGCAAAATGAGGAGAAGTAATGGTCATAAGGAGAGTCTTGTTGAATGAGGAAAAGGAGCCAGACAAGAGGAACATCCTATTTCGCACGAGATGCAAATGCTCAGGAAAGGTCTGTAACATCATTATTGACAATGGTAGTACTAATAACTTGGTCTCTGAGGAGATGGTTGCCAAGTTACAGTTAGAGAGAAGAAGACACCCGCATCCATATCGGATTGCATGGTTACAAAAGTACCATAGGGTTTTGGTCAATGAGCAATGCCTGGTGAAATTTAACATTGGGACTTACCGTGATGAGGTCCTGTGTGACATCCTGCTTATGGATGCATGTCACATGTTGCTTGGGAGACCATGGTAGTTTGATCAAAGTGCAGTACATGATGGTCGAGCCAACACGTATTCCTTATCGAAGAATGGAGTTCACCATAAGTTGAAACCTCTGAAGGAGGCAGACAAAAAGGTATGTAGCAGTGCTCAAATATGTCTAGTTGAAGGAAGAAGATTTTTAGATGGTCTGAAGCCAAATCATATGTGCTATGCAATAATCCCTAGGGTTAGGGAAAAGGAATGTGAGGATACCCCAGTAGAAGTCATGGTCCTGTTAGAAGAATTTCCAGATATCATATCAGATAATGTACCTAAGGGTTTACCACCTATAAAGAATATCAGTCACCATATAGAATTGGTACCAGGGTCTAGCTTGCCTAATAAGGCCGCACATAGAATGACTCCTATGGAAACTGAGGAGCTAAATAGGCAAGTTCAAGAGTTTCTAAATAAGGGGTTGATTCAGGAGAGTCTTAGCCCATGTGCAGTACCTGCAGTACTAGCACCCAAGAAATATGGAGAGTGGAGAATGTGCATAGAATCTCGGGCAATTAACAAGATCACTATAAAATATAGATTTCCATTGCCAAGGATGGATGACATTGTGGACTGTTTGAGTGGAGCTAAGTACTTCACAAATATTGATCTGAAGAGTGGTTATCATTAGATCTATGTCAGAGAATGGGATGAGTGGAAGACAACCTTCAAAACCAGAGAGAGTTTGTATATGTGGTTGGTCATGCCATTTGGGCTAACCAATGCACCAAGTACATTCATGCGGTTGATGAATGAAGTATTGAAAGAATTTTTAGGCAAATTTTTCATTGTCTACTTGGATGACATATTGATATTTAGCAGAACCCTGGAGGAACACCTGATGCATATCAGGAGGGTTTTTGAGAAGCTGCGGGAGGAGCAGTTGCTGATAAATCTAAAGAAGTGTAACTTCATGAAAAGGGAGTTAGTATACCTAGGATTTGTCATCTCAGTAGACGGTCTAAAAATGGACCCAAAAAAGGTGAGGGCTATCATAGAATGGCCTTCTCCAAGAAGCGTGACTGAGGTAAGATCGTTTCATGGTCTAACCAGTTTTTACAAAAAATTCATTATAAATTTCAGCAGTATTTGTGTATCCCTTATGGAGACAATGAGGGGGATTAAGAAGGAATTTAAGTGGACAACCAGAGCAGACAAGAGCTTTGCTATGTTAAAGAAGAAGGTCACAAAGAAAATTGTCTTAGCACTTCCAGATTTTAATAAGGTATTTCAGGTAGATTGTGATGCTAGTGGTAGTGCCATAGGGGCTATATTGAGTCAAGAGGGTAAGTCTGTCGCTTATTTTAGTGAGAAACTCAATGATGCCAAGAAGAAGTATTCAGTGTATGATCAGGAGTTCTATGCTATAGTTCAGGCTTTGAAGAAATGGAGGCATTATTTATTGCCAAAGGAGTTTGTTCTATATACTAATCATCAAAAGGCAGATATATTAATAGTCAAGGAAAGCTAAATCAGAGGCACCTGAAGTGGGTTGAGTTCCTGCAAAGCTATACCTTTGTGCTGAAGTATCAAAGCAAAAAATCCAACAAAGTTGCAGATGCCTTAAGTAGGAGGCAATTTTTATTGATGGAAATGAAGGTGGAAGTTATAGGGTTTTCTGAACTTAAGGGTTTGTACCCTGCAGATCCTAACTTTGCAGAAGCTTGGAAGGCCTGCTCTACACCTGTTACATTAGACAGGACTAAGTGGTTGAATTTTTTGATCCAAGATGGAATGTTGTTCAGGGGAAACCAATTATGCATTCCAAGGAGTTCAATGAGGGAGAATTTGGTCAAGGAAAAACATAGTGGAGGGTTGGCTGGACACTTTGGTCGAGACAAGACCATTTCCCTTGTTAATGAAAACTACTATTGGTTGTAATTGCAACAAGATGTGACAAAGTTCGTGCAAAGTTGTAGGATATGCCAGAGGGTGAAATGTGTGAGGTAGCATACTGGCTTATATCAACCACTACCTATACCCGAAAGGCCATGGGAGGACATCAGTATGGATTTTGTTCTTGGTTTACCCAGGACGCAGAGGGGAAACAACTCCATACTTGTGGTGGTTGACAGGTTTTCAAAAATGGCTCATTTTATCCACTGTAAAAAAACTAGTGATGCGGTCCATGTGGTAGGCTTATTTTTCAAATAAGTGGTATGACTTCATGGTCTACCAAAGAGTATTGTGTCAGATAGGGATACCAAGTTTGTTGGGTACTTCTGGAGAACCCTGTGGAAGAAACTGAAGACAGATTTGAAATTCAATTTTGCATACCACCCACAGACAGATGGCAAAATAGAGGTGGTAAATAGAAGTTTGAGCAATATATTAAGATGCTTGATAGGAGACAAGCTCAAGGGATGGGATTTAGTTTTACCACAGGTGGAATTTGCATACAACAATTCTGTCAACAGGAGTACCAACAAATCTCCATTCCAGATAATTTATGGGAGCAACCCAAGAAACGCTTCTGAGTTGTGAAGGATGGATACAAGAGAAAAGTGCAATGCTGATGCAGAATACTTTGTAGAGCACCTAAAAAGCTTGCATGAAGAGGTGACGAGGCAGATCACTAAGATGAATACTCAATATAAGACCAGGGTAGACCAAAAACACCGTCTAAAGAATTTGAAGTGGGAGATGTCGTCATGGTCCATCTGAGAAAAGAAAGATTTCCTACCAAGACCTATAATAAGATGAAGATGAAGAAGTTTGGGCCATGTAAAATCATTATAAAATGGGATTCAGGCAATGCATATGAGGTAGAGTTGTCGAGTGAACTTAACATCTCACCTGTTTTTAAAATTTCAGATTTGGTCGAGTATCATGAAGGAGGTAGCAGTGATACCCCAAGTCTGGATTTGTGGAGCATTCCAGGAACCACCCCAGTCGTAGATGAGATAGAAGAAGTCCTTGACATGCTTGAAGGCCGAAGTACTAGGAATAGGCAATATTCTAAATATTTGGTCAAGTGGAAGGGCAGACCCGTAGAATATGCGACTTGGTTGTTGAAGGCAGAGGTTGACCACCTTTATCTACCTCACATAGAACATAAGTGAAGGTCACTTCTCAATTCACCTTGGGTGTCTGATGCAGGAGCATCTGGTGGTGGCAGAGCAATCTTGCATCATAAAAAAAAAAAAAAAAATTAAGTGTTGGCAAGGGGAAAATTTGTCGTGATATCACGATAGAAAATGTGTCGCGATATCATGACACATTTGGAGAAGAGGAGCCAACAGGGAGAAGTTGTCACGATATCATGACAGAAAATGTGTCACGATATCGTCACACATTTGGAGAAAATAAACTAGTGGGAAGAAGCTGTTGCGATATCGTGACAGAAAATGTGGTGTGATATCACAATGCAAAATGGAGAATGAATCTAGTAGGGAGAACTATCGCAATATCACGACAGGTTTCATAGGAGAGGCAAGGATGTCAAATATGTCACGATTTCATGACATGTCGTGGTTTCACGACCCGAAGACAGAAGACAAGTACGGAAGGCAAAGATGTCATGATTTCGTGACATGTCACGGTTTCATGACCCAAAGGCAGAAGACAAGTACAAAAGGCAAAGATGTCATGATTTTGTGACATGTCACGGTTTCTTGACCCGAAGGCAGAAGACAAGTACGAAAGGAAAAGATGTCACAATTTCATGACATGTTGCGGTTTCACGACCTGAAGGTAGAAGACAAGTACGGAAGGCAAATATGTCACAATTTCATGATGTCATGGTTTCATGACTAGAAGATAGAAGGAAAGTACAGAAGGCCAATATGTCATGATATGTCACAGTTTTGCGACCCGAATATAGAAGGAGAGAACGGAAGGCCAAGATGTCACGATTTCACAACATGTCACAGTTTCACAACCCAAAGGTAGAAGGCAAGTACAGAAGGCCAAGATGTCATGATTTCATGACATGTCATGATTTCATGACCTGAAGGAGAGAATAGAGGCCGAAAACCAAAACATCATGATATCATTATAGATCGTTCACGACTCCAGATGGGTAGGCGGTTGTAGAGGTCGTTGTAGAAGGGCACATGGCAGCAAAATACAAGTGGCTACAGAGCACCCCTATGAATGATGACTCAGAGGGTCGATGGGCAGGCGACTGTAGAGCACTCCACCATTCTATGCCATGATGGTCCAAGGCACCTGGCAACAGGATGCAGGTGGCGACAAAACATTCATGCAGGCGGTTACATAAAACTTTGCAGTCTATGTAATGATGTCCGAAGGGGGTCGGGTCCACTATAAGAGGCAGTTCATACATTGTAAGGAGGGGGTCGACCATTTTAACTTCTGTAATTTGGATTTGAAAGCTTTGAATAAGATATTGGTGGTTTCTTTGCTTGTAATTCCAGTCATGCGTCACACTTCTTCAAGATTCTAGAGATGTATTTCTAGAAGATTTACCTAGACTACCACCTAAATGTGAATTTGATTTCATGATTGAACTTCAACCTAGAATAAAGCCTATTCATAGAGCTCCTTATAGAATGAATTTGATTGATATGCAAGAGCTAAAATTACAAGTACAAGGATTTCTATAGAAGGTATTAATTAGACCAAGTGTGTCATCATCGAGTGCACTAGTAACATCAAGAAAAAGTATGGTTTCATGTGACTATGTATATATTATAAGATGTTAAATAAGATAATCATTAAAATATATATCCTCTGCCCAGAATCGAAGACCTCTTCAATCAACTTAAAGATGCCACTATCTTCTCAAAAATTGATCTAAAGTTGAGACAACATAAATTAAGGATTTGAGAAGAGGATACCCATTAAAAACTTGTTATGGATGTTATGAGTTTACTATCTTGGATTTTGGTCTATCAAATGCTCAATCAACCTTTATGAACCTAATGAATAGCATTTTTTGGAAGTTTTTTGACCACTATGTTCTTGTTTTCTTAGATGATATTGCGATTTATTCTCAAAGTAAGTTAGAGCATGACAGACATCGAAAGATCATTCTGGAGCTACAAAAGAAGAATTAGTTGTATGAGAATTTGTCAAATATGAATTTTATGTATCAAAAGTGCAATACCTAGGGCATATTGTATCAACATAAGGGATCGCAGTGGATCCTAAGAAAATAGAATCTATAATGAATTGGCCGCTACCAAAAAAATATGATGAAAGTCTAAAGTTTCATGTGTTTGACAATTATGTGAAGGAATATGCCAATATAATCACTCTAATAACTAACATTTAGAGGAAGGGAAAATATTTCAAATGGATAAATAAATATGATGGAGTGTTTGATCTGCTAAAAAAAAGACTCAATACATCTCCCATACTAAAGATACTAGATCCTTGGGTAGTTTTTCTATGTGTACAGATGCATCATTGGAAGGTTTGGTAGGAGTGCTCTCACAAGATGAAGTAGTAATAGTCTATGTATCTAGGAAATTGAAATGACATGAGGTCAATTATGCAACCCATAATATAGAATTGGCAGCAATGGTTTTTGATCAAAAAATTTGATGACACTATTTGATAGGGAGACCATTTGAGTTGATAAAATACCATCAAATATTGAAGTACATATTTACTCAACATTTGCTAAATTCCAAGTAGAGAAGGTGGATGAAAATTTTCACTGAATATAATTTTGAAATTGAATACATTAAGGGGAAGGAAAAAAATATTGATGATGCACTCAGTAGGATAAGACACATAATTGTCTTGTATTGCATCCATATATACTTGATAGAATAGGTTAAGGAAATTCAACATATGAATGTATTTTGCAATCAAATTCAAAAAAGGATGGAAATGAACCTCGATGAAAGTAAGGATTACAACGTCAAGGATGGTTTATTATGCTTTAATGATAGGGTAGTAATTCTTAAGGTTGGTGATCTAAGAAAAATTATCATGAATGAAGTACATATATCTCAAGATTCTAGTCATCCAAGAGGGAAAAATTGAGAGAGAAAATGAATAAAATATTCTATTGGCTAGGAATGAAGCAGTAAATAACTGAATTTGTTGCCCAATGTCTTGAATATCATAAATTTAAGGTAGAAAATAGATATCTTGCAATATTTTGGTACCCTCATGATGTACTAGCGCATAAATGATAGGTGATTTCGATGGATTTTATTGTAGGTTTACCAAAGACCAGATTCTAGCATGATGCAATCCTATTTGTGGGCAACAAAAAAACCAAGGTTACACATTTTATACCTAGAAATACCAAGAAATATGTCATGGTTGTGGTTAATATATTTTCAAAGGAAATATCCAGGATTCATGGTTTTTCAAAAGTGATCATTTCATATAGGGACTCAAGATTCACATCCAAGTTTTTGTAAACTTTACATCGAGCTCTTGGTACTATGTTAAATATCAATTCTACATATCACCTAGAAACCAATGGGTAAACTAAAAGGGTAAATCATATTTTAGAGGATATACTTTACATGTATTGTATGGATCAAAAAACCCAATGGGAATATTACCTGTATTTGGTAGAATTGTCCCACAAAAACAGTCACCATTTGACGTTAGGCATGGTACCATTTGAAGCTCTATACATAAGGAGGTGTAGAACACCATTGTCTTGGAAAAATCTAGAGGATAGGATTGTCCCTTGATCACATATGGTCAATGAAATGGAGCAATAATTAAGAATGGTCAGATAAAGGCTTAAAGAATTCATGAATCATCAAAAAAATATGTTGATCCTAAGAGGACATCAAGGGAGTTTATTGTGGGTTACTGAGTGTTTTTTAGGGCGAGACCAAATAAAAGTGCTATTAAGTCGATAATACTTGATCCACTTTTTATTGGATGAGAAGATTAGTCCTATGGCATATCAACTTGCCTTACCACCCAATTTATCAAAAACTCATGACACCTTTAACGTTTTATTTCTTAGAAAATATATAGCTAATGCTAATCATGTGTGGAACCCTTATAAACTATAGATGGTGGATGTAGAGGTTATAGAGGTTTGACCAATAAAGATCCTTGAGTTTCATTCCAAATCAATGAGTAAAGGGACTCTGGAGCAATGCAAGGTCTAGTGGGATCACTACTTTGAGAGAAAGTAGCAAATACGCATAAATATTTTCTATTTCCTTTTTGAAAATGCATTTTAATTGTTGTTTTATGTTTTAAACTTTCATGAACGCAAGGGACTGTGTTTAACCTAAGGAGGGGAAGATGTCATGACCCTCCCTTGGAAGACCTTTTAATTTAATGGTTTAGTGCTTAGCTATTTTATCATGTGATGGATGGTTTGATTATTTTAGGATTGGTAAAATAGGACATGTATGGCATTGAGAATGTAATACTAATTATTAGTAAATTACTTATTATACCATGTTAATCTATGCAAACACATATTTGTCATCAAAATAATAATGACGTAACTTGTTATAGAAATGATAGATTAGTTCATGTTAAGATTCTACTAAGCAATTATGGTAATGCTTTATGGGAATGTTAATGATATTACTTGGATTTTGCAGGATATACAACCGAATGAGTATTAAAAAAATATTTATGCTAACCTTCCAAACATTTTCTAATTTAAAAAATAATTAGATTTATCCTTTGACTTGTGTTACTGTGATGAAGGGTTAATGACACTTGTGTGCCATTGCAAGAGATCAAGCGCTATTATGTGAATAATATTTCATTTAATTGATGGAGCATCTTCCTTAGACAAAGGACTGATCCAAGCATTGGTTTTATGATTGTAATTTATAAATAAATGATTAATGGTTGATTTTCCTTGTTTTCTATGGTGTTAGAATAGATTTTATGAGTATGAATAGCAAAGACAGAGTGGGAGGTTAGGAGACATGAAGTGTAGATCATAAAGAATGGACGAGGTGAGAGGTGATAGGTTTTGTCCACCAAAAAGGAAAATTCATTGAAATAGAATGAAGAGGGGGCTTGCTGCAGGGAGTAACAGACTAGAAGGGATTATATCAAGAGTTTGTGCTAGTGATAATAGTAATATAATGTAGAGGTGAATTGCAACGTGAAATCTAGAAGATAACTTTGCTTTATGATAAGTGTTAAATTGGTAAACCTACTATGATTTTCCATATGAATGAATTAATTAAACCTTGCTGAGATGAGAACATTGAAAAAGAAATTTTGTTAACACTCTCTAGGAGGATATTTAGTATGATAGTTCATTTACGGACGAAGATGCTGACCATTGAATAAAATTTCCCTTTCATACTCTGCAAGAATAGAGATATCTTATTTTTGGGTTTGAGTTTGTTGGGAGAAACAAATAATAGTAAATCTATCACACGATTTTTTTGAGAATGAAATTAATTCATTAGCTATATTTTGAGACTAGAGAAAGTGAATTCGTAGAGGGAAAATCTGTTACATTCCTGAGAGTAAATATTTTATTGGTGTTTGTGATTCGTTGGTCTTATATGAGGTATTATTTAATTGGATGTCTTAATACTGAAACCTTGCTGATTTTCTAATAACATTTCAACCAATAAAGGTTACAGTTATGCCAACATAAATTCTTCTTTATCTACATGTATGCGTTAAGCTGCACTGTCTTGGGAAAGGTGGTGTAACTAGGTTTCAATATCATGTTTCTTTAGCTGGTGAAAACTTGTTATGTTAGTATGCCTTGTTAAGGTAGGGAGGATGCTATTGCTTAAACCTTTCATGTAGTAGTAAATATATCTATCAAAGGTATAATAAAGAGAATGATCTTGTGGTCAAATTTGACCTTCGACTAATATAGGGATGTCATAGTAAATACCAAATGAAACTATCACATTAGTTGTGAGTGGGCAGTACGTATGGAGATTAGTGAAGGCTTTTCATCTTACCACTTCATACTGAAGTGAACAAAGGAAGAGAATGGTATTCGATGGCATCATCTATGGGATGGAAGTCATCGTGTTCCCCTATTGGGGGTGAATTGTTTTAGACATTATAAAACATATTGAACGATCTAATAACTGTATATTTTAGTAACATAACTCCGTACGATTTTTTTCTAAAATTTTCATGTTTAAAATAGAGAGTCTTGATTATTTGATTTGGCATATTACGTCGAGTAGAATTCACGAGAAATAATAGTTAATACAAGAAAATAAATATGAAATTTTTGTGGTTTGTTTGGTAAAGGCTTAAAACTGAATAAGATAAAGGTAATATTGACTCATTGGTTTTTTTAAGGATATTGGTTTTTAACCCTTCTTATTGGATAGAAGCACTTTTTATAAAGGGAAAGGTTAATGACGTAAATTGGCAAATACAAGAACATCTCTATCAGGTTATGAAGTTGACTTGTTCTTGTATATTGATTTTGAAATAATTACGAAATGATTGAGAACAAATGGACATGCCCACCTTGTAATTTTATGAGTTGCTGAACTCATTTGAAATGGAGAATCGATATGTTGAGTTTCTATCCAGTGTATAGAATTTTAGAGATATTTTGAACTAATGGACTAGTTCATATTGTAGTTTTATAATATTTTTGGAAATCTTATGAAATATTAAAGGCCCAGGAAAAGGCCTCGACTCAATGTAAAATTGAAACATTATGGAATACAAATTCAAAGCAAAATTTTAAGGTTAGGTTTTACCTTTGGGATTTTTCCTAGGGTAAATAAGTTAATGAGAGTGGATGGTGTATCTTATTTATGAATGTGTTAATTGCTATGTTAAGGTAATATGTTGGTTTCATAAATAAACTTGGAAGGTTGTTATGGGATATCTCTACCATATTAATGCTTTTAATTATTCGTTATTAATTGTATGGAATAATGGTTTATATTTTAGTTGACTTTAAATATTGAATTCTAAATTAGTTGTAATGGAAAGGGGTAAAAATATTGGTATTTGTTTATGGTTCCTTTATGCTGATCACATAACTTTCTCACATTATTTTATGTACATAATGTTGCATGATATGGTACTCTTCTAAGAGACATATATTTGTAATTGAGTATCCTCTTTATGGATCATAGATGGGTGGAAATATTAAGTGAATAATTTCAGAAATTTTAAATTTTCTTGGCTATCCATAGGGAATGAGAAGTGAGTCAAATGTTTTGTGATGTAGGACCTAGATATGGATCAATTCTATACTTGGAAAGAACTAGCTCATTGTAGGGATGAGAATGATAGTTTATTACTAACATTCTTAGTGGACTAATATCAATGGACTGATATATAGTGTAAATATGAGTTTCCCCCCCAAAAAAAGAAAAAAAAATCCCCCCCCCCCCCCAATAAAAAAAATAAAAAAAACCCCGGGGTGTTTTTTTTTTCTCTCCCTTTTCAATATAAATAAAAATTTATTTTTTTGAAGGGGTGATAATAAAAAAAAAATAAATGAAAGGTATTATTTTTTTTCCACAAGCTTCAAAAATTAAAATTTAAAAAAAAATAAAAAAAAAAAAAAAAAAAAAAAATTAATAATAAAAAAAAAAAAGAAGTGAAAAAAATAAATGTGCCCCATTTGGTTGTGAATGTTGTCTTGTATTGGTCCTCATATTTGACCCAAATTTGGTTGAAGCTTGAAAATCCATCCAAAAACAAAAATATTTTTACCTTTGAAATTTTATGCATGATATGATCAATTTGGGGCAAAGAATAATGATCCTTCAATGAAGCTTTATTCAGATTTTTGAAATCCATGTAGAGGTGGATGTCTCTGTTCTTCTCCTTGACTAGGACCATGTTGGCTACCTATGTTGAGTGCTTGATGGGATAGATAATATTTATATTCAATACATTTATCTTAGGATTTACTTCATCAATGCCTCTATCTTAGGATTTACTAGCCTCTATTTTTGTCATAATGGCCTGACATGTGGTAATAATTCTATAGTGTGCTCAATGGTATCTTTACTATACACATTCAAATAATTATAACTCTAGGTGATGAAATCATTGTATTCTCTACATAGACTTACTATATTTTGCATTTCTTCTTTGATCTTTTCACACCAATATTTAAAGTCTTTCTAGGGTACAATTGAACCACTTTAAATTTTTCTTCCTTGATTTTTACTTTTTGGCCAGTTAGTCACTCTTATAAAATAGACTTTAGATGATGATAATTTCCTTAGTAATATGATTGTTATTTAGTTGGACCAATTCATCCTCATTGATTTCTTTAACTACATTTATGCAAACTATTTTTTGAATAAATAAATATACTATTTGCCTATCATTATTGAATACTTGCCAAAAAGTTTTCTTGTCTAGCACTGATGGCCATGATGCTAGTTTGATAGATATTGAGTTTTTTTAAGTTAGATTTCAAGAAACATTTGTCTTGATGAGAATCTAACGAATCAAGTTGTATATTCAATTCCTTAGGAATTGCATTTATGGTCAATGTGTCAAATATTTTGAATAGGTCCCAAATATTGTTTCGACAATATTTAAGATAGTGTTGCTTGCTACTATATTTCTTTGCTACTAGATTTACCACCAACTCCAAATATCCATAAATCATCAATTGCTTAATTACCATATTTTATAATTTCTTGATCCCAATGCATAGTGCTTCATATTCTATCACATTATTGGTACAACTCCAAGTTAGTCTGTATGATAGCCTTTTAACTTCCCTAGATGGTGAAATCAACACCATGTTAGCTCCACCATTTTTGCACCTAGCTCCATCAAAATAGATTTTCCATATTTCATTCTACTTAAGGTCCCTTTTCTTCATAATCAATTTTTTTTTTCTTTTCTACCTTGGGAATAGAATAAGTGCCAATCTTCATTTCAACCATAACATTGAAATTCTTAAGTGAAAATTGACCAGTTTTCAATTCATCTATCATTTCCTCCATTGGATTAGTATCTTCGCTAATTATGTCAACACTATTATCTTGTTGAACTTCATATTTAACTCTTCCTATCAAGTAGGAGGATGGAATTTTTTGAAAATATTTTAACCTTCCTTCCCTTTCAAGGAATTTTCGTGTGTGAATAATATAAGGACATATATCCACCTAGCTTAGTAGTGAATTCATGGGAGAGACACATACCAAAATAAGGCTCTAAATCCACAACCACTACCTCTTGTATCATTGTTATTTGAGGTATCCTATGTAGTACCATGGGGATATCTTTGATCACCCCAACTATCTTCACTAAAGTTTTTTCTAGCTATAACACTCCTAGATTAGAACAAGTATATTCAATCACAATTATTTATGTATTTTCTTCAAAATAATAGTTTTTTATGTTCTAGAATATATCATGCCATTATGCACAATCCAACCTTCCATACACAATGACATATAAAAAGTTGTTGGCCTATTTTTACCAATTCTAAAATCAAGTTTCCTTGTCCTAGATTAATATTTTGTTTTTGCTTATCTTTTGATGTGATGGATTTTAGCAATTCTATTATAAGGTCAAGCTACCCTAAAATCATCAAGACATCATAAATGGTGGTTTTAGATGATATTTTATTTACCTCTTCGACCATGTTATCATTGGAATATTTTTTATGCCTATTTCCTACCCTTTTGGCTCAATGAACTTCTTTCAGTAATCTTGATTTGCTTAGATACTTTGTTGTTTGGCGATAGAAGATTTCTAGAGTCTATTTCTATCTTCCTATTTTGCATCAATCTCCTTCCCTTGCATTGTCTTAGCTTGTTCCTTCAAAGGTTATTGCATATGGTGTTCTTTCAATTATGTTGGGGAAGCTACTTCCCTTTCTGGTTGTTTGCTTTGTTGGGATTGTCATGACCTGTTACCCTCCTACCTCATTTAAAGAATATTAATTTATCTTGGGATAAATTAATGCTAGATAGAAGGGGAATGACCCTAAAGAAGCCTACAAAAATTCTAATAAAAGAATTTTATAAGGAACAAGAAATATTAAGGGCTATTTATGAGGTCTAGTAAAAGATAAATTTTGAGGAATTATATTCTACAAAATTATAACCATAGAATAAATAATGGGAAGATGTAGTGGACCCTATGTGGATGGACCTAAAAATGACTAATGAATTTTTAAATAACTCATGGGTCACCCCTATATTTTGGGGAGTACTCATGTGGATACCTGGTATTGGTGGAAGTATGAGAGGAATATCATAACTTATCAAGAATAGTTCCACCCTTGTAACTATATTATGCCTCAATAGTAGGAACTTTGACATTCATCTCATCCCTAGAGGACCCTTGAAGGACATGATGAAGTCATAATGGTCCTAGGCAATTTTGTTTAGCATTATTATAATGTGGTCACTATTTGGCCCAAGAAGGAAGAATTTCCCTATAAATAGAAGGTATTTTGGGAAGAAATGGCTATCTAGGTTCTAGGAATCTTAATGGTCTATGGAGTATGCTCTTCACCCATAGGGTGAACCATAAACTAGAAGACTTGAAAGATTTTCCTAGCTAAAGTGAGGATCATCTAGGAAATCTTGAAGGCCTAGGGAGTATGCTTTCCACATTCGGTGGATCAAAAACTAGAAGGCTTGAAGGGTTGTTCCTGGATATATTAAGGAGCTGGATTAGAGGGATTAGAAGGAGTAATCAAAGGAGGAAGGACAAAGAGAGAAGCTACTTGGAGAAAAGAAAATAGAAAAGAGGAGCTTGAAAAATTAGGTTGGACCTCTCCTTGTTATAGATTGGGTATTTTATTAAAGTGAGCTTCAGTTTTAGTGTAATCTGAAAATCATGTCATGTTCTTGGAATATTTTCCACCTTACTGAATATTGCATTAATGAATATTATTAATGATTCTTATAACATTATGGTTTTCAAACATAATGACTTAAGTAATCTCATTACCATTTATTACTCCACGTTTATGTATGTCCACTAGTCTACGATTCTAGAAATTTAACCTAATTCTTATGATAATGTGGGGATTACTGTTATTGTCTGATAGATTTGATTAAGTATATTAAAAAAAAAAAAATTGAACCAAGTTCTCTAAATCTTGGAAAGACTCAGTGTGACCTCAGTAATGGAGGTCAATTTTAGACACTCCAGTATAGCTAGCTCAAATCGAATGTCTACACTCTATCCAATGAGTGGAATTTCTAAAAATATGCCCCAAAATAGAGTGAGCGATGGATGGCTTGTTTCCCCCTATGATGAGTTATTCTCATTGATAGGTAATATTTAATAATGATTTGAACTACTGGCCCTGCATGAATGATATCCAACAAAATTTGTTCAACCTTGCGATGGCCAATATATGACACCCACCACACTATCCAATCAAAAATCTCTAGATCTGATCATTACCCTACAATTGAATAGAAAATTTTTGTTTTAGAGATTTTTTACCTTCAAAATATATTTATAGCTTTATAGCAGTCGCATAGCAGGTGTTACACTCTGCAAATCCTTGTTAGTAATTCATAAAATTAACTACAACAATCCAATGGATAGATGTGCTATTGCACATTCATTTCTCATCCCCTTTGGATATCATTCGATCATGTTGAAATTATTAAACCTGACCCCCATCTTGTTATCACTTGAAACAAGCACCAAAGCCATGGAAAACACATCAGCGATGGTGATCTAGGGATCACTCTGTCAGGAGTGACTTGATGTCTGACAACACGGACAACCACAAATCTAATCACCGCATTTATTTTAGTTTTTGGAATTCAAAGATTGGTCAACAACCCTACTTCGGTTGTCAAAAACCCTAAGTGTGTCAGAAGATAAGCTTGTCAGAAGGCAATCCTTATCCTCCCTTTCATAGGCTATAAAAAGATAGTTTGTGTTTTTTAGAATACGTATATTGGAGGGTGAGATCATAGTAGTGCACAACAGTGCAAGTTTGGGGCAAACGTCGGTAGCAAGAATTGCAGAGGAGCAGAATTCTGACAGAGCCGAACAACAGCTTCGGACTCTCCCTTGTTTTCGTTTATCTTGCATTTAGTTGCAGAAGTTTGTAAGCCTTTAATGGTGAAAGATCTGTAAGTTTCTCATGCATAAATAAAACTTCGTCTATTTCCCTTTATCACTCATCGATGTATATTTTTCTCTCTATCGCTCACCATGTTGAGCGATTATGGGATTTGTTGATTTTATTAGCGACTTTGGTCACTTTTTATCTTTACCACTAAAACAAATTCTATTTCGTCCTTTTAGATCTTTGTCCTTTAGTGGTTCGTCTGTTGTGGATGCATCATTCTACGTCTCCCACTTTCGCTCGCTATTCCTCATTTCTCCCTTTAGCACTAATGAGAATAGCGATATGCGTCCTTTAGCTTGGGTAAAGGGTTTAGAGGCATGTTCATTTTTGTCTTATTATAATATTGTCCTTTACCTAAACTCCTTGAAATCGCTGGAAACCCAAATTCGCCCAAAGTTTTTTCACCCCCTTTTAGCGATTTGGAGGTTTAAGAGATTAGAACTATTTTTAGCAGGCTTTATTCTTTCCTTTTTCTCTCTCTATCACTCACCAACTTATTCATTTCCCTATGTTGCTATCTACCTTGAACGATCCGTAGCTCAAATCTATTATTCTCCATATCGTTGGTGCTAAAAGGATTTCCCAATTTCGCTCCAAGAGTGAGCGACAAAGGGAATTAAGTTTTAATTTCTTCAAATTGGTATCAGAGCCTATTAGTGCATTGATGTGGAGACCGAAGCATGGATTTTGACAGCAACAACTTGCAGTTGCAGATCCCACAGTTCAATGGCAAGAACTACGACTACTAGAGCATCCATATGAAGATCCTATTTGGATCTTAGGAGATCTAAGGAGCTGTGGGACCTGGTCGAGAACGGCTACCCTAAACCAACAGACATAGCAGCTCTAGTCGCCCTCTCCCAAGAAAATATGGATCTATTGAAGGAGAACACCAAGAAGGACCAAAAGGCCCTATTTTATATCATGCAAGTGGTTGAAGAAACCATCTTCCCATGGATCGCATTGACCACCAAGGCAAAGCAGGCCTGGGAGATTCTGGCCAGCTCATACCAAGGCACCAACAAAGTGAAGCTCGTGAAACTATAGATGCTAAGGAGGGAGTTTGAGAACCTACAGATGAACGAGATGGAGTCCATGGGTGACTTCTTCACCCGAACGATAGACGTAATCAACCAGATGCGATTGAATGGAGAAATCATGCAGAGCCAGAGAATCATGGAGAATATTCTTAGAAGCCTACCTACAAAGTTTGACTCTATTGTGATAGCAATCAAGGAGTCGAGGGATCTGACGACCCTCTCGGTGGACGAGCTCATGGGTTCATTGTAGACACATGAGCAGATGTTGAGCCGCTCATCTCAGTCCTCTCTGGAGTAGGCTTTTAAGGTGCAAGTCTCATTTCAAGATAGTGGCAGGCAAGATTCCCACCATGGCACCTCTAGTTCTCAAGGAGGAAGAGGTAGAGGCAGGCATGGGAAAGGAAAAGGAGGAAGGTCAAACCCTAGCGAGGGAGAGACCAATTGCAATTTCCATCAACAAGGTGGAAGAGGCAGATCGAAAGAACCAACAAGGTGGGTCCAACCAAAAAAAGGATATGTCCAAGGTCCAATGTTATTATTGCAAGAAATACGACCATTATATCTCCCAGTGCAGAAAGTAGATGGCCAAGGAGAACCAGCAGCAAGCCCATTACACGGATGAAATTGAAAATACGATAGGAGGAAATGTGTTGCTGACTTGCAACATTGAGGAGGAGTGCCAGAAGAATATCTAGTATTTGGACAGTGGGTGCAACAATCACATGACTAGGAACAAGGAGATGTTCTCACAACTAGATGAAATAGTCTAGTCTGAGGTGAAGATGGGGAACAACAACAAGGTTCCCGTGATGGGGAAAGGAAAAATCCTCATCTATACCAGGCATGGTGAAAGGAAGCAAATATGTGATGTATACTATGTGCTTGGGTTGAAGCACAACCTGCTAAGTGTGGGACAACTCGTGCAGAAGGGACACACTATCTAGTTTAAATATGGAACCTGCACCATCAGAGATAAAGTGCATGGGTAAATTGCAATGTTGTCCATGATGAAAAATAAGATGTTTCTACTATAGATTTAGAGTGAGTCTTTGATGTCCCTAAGTGCAGTCGTGAAGGATGCTACCTAGCTATGGCATCTCAGGTTCGGTCACCTGAGTTTTAGTGGCCTAAATTTGCTACACAAGAAGCATATGGTGAAGGGTTTACCCCTTATTGAGTAATCGAATCAAGTTTGTGAAGGCTGCTTAGTCGAAAAGCAACACAGGGATTCGTTCCCTTTCGATCAGTCTTGGAGAGCATCACAACCATTGGAGTTGGTGCACTTAGACATTTGTGGTCCGATGCAGACCACCACATTTATCGACAACAAGTACTTTTTGACCTTCATTGATGATTTCAATCGAAAGACCTGGATCTATGCCATTAAGCAAAAGTCAGAGGCTTTTGGCAAGTTCAAGGAGTTCAAGGCTCTAGTGGAGAAACAGAGTGGCTACCAGGTCAAAACCCTAAGAACAGATGGTGGAGGAGAGTACATCTCCAACGAATTCCAAAATTTTTGCAAAGCGAATGGAATTCAGAGGCAACTCTCTCCAGATACACATCATAGTAGAACAGTGTAGTTGAGAGAAAGAACAGAACCATCATGGAGATGGCACACAACATGATGAAGGCAAAAGAATTACCACATGAATTCTGGGCAGAGGTTGTGACCTATGTAGTTTATCTGCTAAATAGGTGTCCCACCAAAAGCGTGAAGGACAAGATTCCTCAGGAAGCCTGGAGTGGTGTGAAGCCATGTGTGGCTCATTTGCATGTGTTTGGGTGCATTGCATATGCACATGTTCTAGAAGAGAAGAGAAAGAAGCTTGATGATAGAGCGGAGAAGTGTATCTTCATAGGATACAGTGAGGAAGCAAAGGCATATCGGCTATACAATCCTATGATGAAGAAGCTCGTCATCAGCCACGATGTGAAGTTCCTAGAAGATGAAGCCTGGAATTGGAAGTCCAACACTGGCCAACCTGAGCCAATAGTTGTTGAGCATCATTGACTTGGAGAAGAACAATGTGCAGCCACATGTAGCCTCCAATAGCAGTAGCGGTGCCAGCAATAGCACAACCTCACCATCCTGATCACCTCCAATTGCAAGTAGGATTCAAAATTTGAGGACTCCAACGAAGATGAGGAGCTTGCAAGACATCTACGAGGCAACCCATCATCATGAAGATGAAGAATATTCTGACTTCACCTTCTTTACTGAGTGTGATCCAGTTGAGTTTGAAGAGGTAAGTCAAAATCAAAAATGGGTAAAGGTGATGGATGAGGAGATTGAAGCCATTGAGAAGAATGATACGTGGTAGATAGCGGATCTCCCAGTGGGGAAGAAGACCATTGGGGTCAAGTGGGTGTATAAGACCAAGTTCAATGCCCAAGGTGATGTTGATCGACATAAGGCCAGATTGGTGGTGAAGGGCTACAAGCAAAAGTTAGGCATCGACTACCATGAAGTGTATGCACCTATAGCCCGACTTGACATAGTCAGGATGATCCTGGCATTGGTAGCCCAATAGGGTTAGAATGTGTTCCATATGGATGTCAAGTCAACCTTCCTCAACGGAGTGTTGGAGGAAGAGGTCTACATAGACCAGCCACCCGATTACGAGATCGAAGGACAGGAGGGCAAGGTCCTCAAGCTGAAGAAGGCCTTGTATGGGTTGAAGCAGGCACCCAGGGCATGGTACAGCCTAGATTGATGGCTATTTTTAAGAAAATGGGTTTGTCAAATGCCCATATGAGCATACCTTGTACTTGAAGACAAATGAAGCAGGGGAGCTCATTATCGTCTGTCTGTATGTGGACGATTTGATTTACACTAGCAATAGTAATGTCTTATTTGACCAATTTAGAACAACCATGAAGAAGGAGTTCGAGATGATGAATTTAGGGCTGATGCAGTATTTCCTCGACATTGAAGTTGACCAATCAGCATATGACATCTTCATTTCTCAGGGTAAGTATGCGAAGGATGTCCTGAAGCGGTTCAAGATGGAGGACAACAAACCTGCCATCACACCTGTTGCTATGGGGTTGAAGTTGAGCAAGTTGGACTCTAGGAGAAGCATCGATCCAACCTTGTTCAAGCGACTAGTTGGCAGTCTGATGTACTTGACTGCAACTAGGCCAGATTTAATGTTTGGAGTCAGTCTCATCAGTCAATTTATGGAGACTCCAAAGGATCCACATTGGCAAGCAGGCAAGCGCATCTTGTGCTATGTCAATGGGATGAGGAACCATGGCATATTCTATGCCAGGCAAGACCAGTTGGAACTGATAGGGTATACACACAATGACTGGGCTGGCAACACTGATGATCGGAAGAGCACTTTCGATTATGCATTTCATCTTGGTTCGGGTGTAGTGTCATGGGCATCCAAGAAGCAACCGATCATTGCATTGTCCACTTCTAAAGTAGAATATATCATCGCCACTTCAATCGCATGCTAAGCAGTCTGGCTGTGAAGGGTTATAGGAGAGCTGAACCATCCTCCGCAAGGCACGACAACAGTATTCTGTGATAACAATTCCTCCATTGCACTATCGAAGGATCCAATATTCCATGGGTGGACAAAGCATATCGACATTCGGTATCACTTCATCAGAGAGTTGGTGAAGTCAGGCGAGGTTTAGTTGCAGTTCTACAGATCGAAGGAGTAGATAGCTAACATTTTTACCAAGCCTTTGAAGGAGGAGGACTTCAATAGACTGCATGAGTAGTTAGGGGTCAAAGGGTTTGTAGGATCAGGTTTAAAGGAGGGTGTTGAAATTATTAAACCTGACCCCCATCTCGTTGTCACTCGAAACAAGCACCAAAGCCATGGAAAACACATCAGCGATAGCGATCTAGGGATCACTCTGTCAAGAGTGACTTGACATCTGACAACACGGACAACCGTAAATCTGATCACCGCATTTATTTTAGTTGTTGGAATTTAGTGATTGGTCAGTAACCCTATTTCGGCTGTTAGAAACCCTAAGCGTGTCAGAAGATAAGCCTGTCAGAAGGCAATCCTTATCCTCCCTTTCGTAGGCTATAAAAAGACAGTTTGTGTTTTCAGAATATGTAGATTGGAGGGTGAGATCATAGTAGTGCACAACAGTGCAAATTTGGGGTAAATGCCGGTAGCAAGAATTGCAGAGGAGCAGAATTCTGACAGAGCCAAACAAAAGCTTTGGAATCTCCCTTGTTTTTGTTTATCCTGCATTTAGTTGCAGAAGTTTGTAAGACTTTAATGGTGAAAGATCTGTAAGTTTCTCATGCATAAATAAAACTTCGTCTATTTCCCTTTATCGCTCGCCGGTGTATATTTTTCTCTCTATCACTCACCATGTTGAGCCATTACAGGATTTGTTGATTTTATTAGCGACTTTGGTCACTTTTTATCTTTACCACTAAAACAGATTCTATTTCGTCCTTTTAGATCTTTGTCCTTTAGTGGTTTGTCTGTTGTGGATGCATCATTCTACGTCTCCCACTTTCGCTTGCTATTCCTCATTTCTCCCTTTAGCGCCAATGAGAATAGCGATATGCGTCCTTTAGCTTGGGTAAAGGGTTTAGAGGCATGTTCATTTTTTGTCTTATTATAATATTGTCCTTTACCTAAACTCCTTGAAATCGCTGGAAACCCAAATTCTCCGGATGTTTTTTAACCCCTTTTAGCGATTTGGAGGTTTAAGAGATTAGAACTATTTTTCTCCGGAAGTTTTTTCACCCCTTTTAGCGATTTGGAGGTTTAAGAGATTAGAACTATTTTTGGCGGGCTTTATTCTTTCCTTCCGCTCTCTGTCGCTCGCCAACTTATTCATTTCCCTCTGTCGCTACCTACCTTGAGCGATCCGCGGCTCAAATCTATTATTCTCCATATCGCTGGCGCTAAAAGGATTTCCCGATTTCGCTCCAAGAGTGAGCGACAAAGGGAATTAAGTTTTAATTTCTTCATATCAAACCTATGTGTTTTAATTTCTTCATATCAAACCTATGTGTGCCTTCTTACCTTGTAGATGATGCCAAACTTTTGAACCCTTTGTTGAAACTTCGGAATACCCTTTCGAGTACACTGTTGGGGGCAGAATACCTCCATAAATGAATCTGTCGAGGACTCCAGCCGCCGGTAGCCGCTACTATACAATGCGTCGTGATTACTGCCTCATATACTAATACCCTGCCATATCAATGAAGCCCAGCCCACTATACAGCTGATGAATGCTATAAAAAAAAAAAAAAAAATTAACCATGTGTAGATCAAAGGACACCTGGTGAAACCACAACCATAACTCAACCATCTTCGCGCTTGTGCAAGACCTCTAAGGCGCGTACACTCTTGAGACATGTCTTTACCGATAGCCTTTTGATACCTGTCATTTGGTTCAGTTTGGTAATTCGAAAAGGGCTTGGGGACTTTATGGGGATATACATACATATGCATGTAATATATGGAAAATGTTATAGCGCATTTCTTGAACTAAGAATATTCACTAGAAATATCTAACTTTCTGTCATTTGTATGAATGATAATGTGATCCGAGTTCAATTTCCATTATGAATATATAAGAAATATTTACTCAATAAAAAAATAGTACTGATCATCGACGGCCCTGTTAGATGACCTATTTGGTGCCTCATGATATACTAGCACTTCCCCATAGTGACTGTTGGGCCTAAACGAGTTATGTTAACCAGGAGCCGAAATACCATCCTTGACCCCCAAAACACGCGGATCCAAATCAGTAGTAAAGCTGTAGGTTTCAGTTTAGAGTATTTACCGCATTAGATCCAGCTATGCCCAACAATCGATAGTTGACACTTACATAATGCTAGAATTCTCTTATGCCAAACGAAGGATTGGTTATTGCCTAAATTGAACTGTTCCGCGTCCGATTGGGCATCTACTAAAACGTGTCCAATACCGATAAACCTGCAGTGACTAATAAACACTTCCTTAATAAGTGTTTCGACAGTAGGTTTAGCCATTGGTTATTATGGAGTTTGTGAAACAACTACTGGCGCTGCTTAAACCCTGTATAGAAATTAAACTTTAGTTGTCCGTCGGATAAGTGGGATTACATGTTGTAAACCGTCATTTGATGTAACCGCTGGGCCAAAATGGTAACCTTGCACATATCCGTAGGTTATAGAACTATTGGAAGGATTAGCATACACGGTTTTGAAGTGGACGCGACTTAGAGATATAAATTAGAATCTCTGAGCCAATACGAGCTTTTCGGAAAGGGCTACTTTCAACAAACAATTACATTTTCTTAGCCCTCGAAAGTTAAATTAAATAGGTGACTCCTTGTCTTAGAAAAGAGAGACCAATTATTAAATTAAAATCATCATGGGTGTTTATATGGAATTAAAAATCAGTGAGATTGATCTCAAGGGTCTCAGGGTCTCTTTGACATGATTTACAAGTTACCATTAGAAGTCCAATGCCATGGAAATGGTATTACTATAAGAAGTTCCTTAATACGATTACCACACCATTAGGTAGTGAAATGATCTTGTATCTAGTATTGATTAGATGGGGTATAACCTCAGTGTGTTGAATAATTGGATAGTGGAATATGCCACTATTCGAATGCCATAAGCACATTCTTATATTGGAATATAAAAGGGGTAGTGGAACCCACCCTTATAGGAACATTATGAGGATTTAGTTGGAATGAATATTAGGTATATTAGATGATAGTCACAGTTTAAACAAAAAGAGTTAGTTAAGTAACCATGGAAATTTTGGGTAATATATCATGGGAACTAAAAGAGGTAGTCGATTTAGAAAATGGTAAAGGATAAATATACATTGGTACAACTAAATACCATGTTTAAAATAGGGTAATATTCATGGATATGAATACACATAAGATAAAATAAGATAATCAACATTTTCTTACATTTGTGAGAAGCCTTAGATTATAATTGTTTTTTAATAAATAGAACCATAATCAGGGAGTAAAGATAAGATATTTGTATGAATCACAACAAATGATTTTGGTTTAAAATATAAAGGATTTGAGATTAATTAAGGAAGTGCTTTTCAAATTTTATTGAAAGAGATAACTCGATATTGATAAGAAAATTGTATCAAATGTAGAGGAAGTTGGTGAATGTTTCATAAACTAAGGGTATGGGACATTAAATTATGAAGTGAAGGTTGATTGTTAATCAACTTATAAATTTGGAATTTATTCTTGAAGGAATTTATATGACTTGCTCGAAATACGATATTTCCAAAATATAATCCAATGACTTTTCATGAACAATGTGAGATGTTAAATGTCTTAGGAACTAGAGGTTCCTCAATGTTATTGTAAATTTTATATTGTTGACATAGAAGAAGGGATTATGCGATCCCTTATTTGCATCAGTAGGTCAAAAGGAATTGTTTATACCTCGACCTATATGTAGAAAAATGGTTGGTATATGCCCTGCTATTAATGTAATGTTTGCCATTTAAGTTTATGAAAATGAGGAAGAAAATATTTTGGAGGCTAGATTTTTCTTGTCAGGGTTTCCCAAGATAAATCTTGGTGTTACTTTAATTTTTTGGTTTGATTTATTATATTGCATGAACGTTGTTTTGTGTTCAAATGAAAATGATTCCAGATGTAATGTTTATTTTATGCACTATGATTATATGCTAAATTTTCATTGGGTTAAATATGTTTGGATGCTAGAAAGTATGCTCAATTTTATAATATGTTGTTAATTCAATTGTTTAATTTATCTATAGAATGAAATGGGCAATGATGAATGATTTTAGTAGGTGGTTTTATTCATTTAATAAATGCATGTGAAAAATGGATGTTTATTTAAATGTTTTAATGAATCAGGAACCTTGTCTAACTTATTATAAATTGTGGAATAAACTCTCTAGAGGGTGTTATGACCTTGATTTTCAAACCAAGATGAATCCTCCACTATACACTAATGGATTAAATTTACAAGGGACTAGTATTTTCCATTTAAAAGGAATTCATTAGGGGGTTGCCTAATTAAGGGTGTAATAGGAGGATCAAAGACATGTTCCCTAGATTCATTTCACAATAGTGATATAGTAGTCTTAGGATCTCCTTTCTATATGGATTGGATTGGAGCTAAGACTTAGGAATAATCATGGGTGTGGTTATTTCATCTATGATAGGTTACCCTTGGTGGAGTTCTCCATATTCAAGGTACTCACCTGGTATTAATAGGCCAAATGGTGATTTCTCCTTTTAAGAAGATGAAACCGGTATACTTGGCCATCATACTCGTACCAAGTGAGGTATGAGGGTTTCATAGAATTCAATCACTTGTACTTAATGGATACTAATAAAGTCTCTATATCTCTTGAAGCTAAACACCTTGAAATATACAATTCCAAATGGAATATGCCTATCTTAGATCATTTCTACATGAATAATTTAAAAAATATATATTCTATGGTTGAGAAGGAGTAACGAATGGGGTTTGTTATTGTTGGTATTAGATCCCAGGCTAACTGATAGGCTCTAGTGAAATTTTAGGTTAGAAAATACTTGGGGCATGAAACTAAAACTCGAGAGAATAAATCCCATAATTTTAAAATGCACACTTTGTGAGGTCAAGGTCAATGCTTAGGATGATGATGTCCGATTACCTATCCCCCATGAGTAGATCCACAGTCCTTCAAAAGTGGAAGAGCTAAATGAACCCCCCTGTATGGGTTTTAAGCGATGCACCTTAGTCTATTTTGGGGATTCACTCGACATATATATCTATTGTTTACCTAATCCTCATCTTTAAGTGTAAAATAATTAAAATTATATTGTCTTTATTTAATTTTTATCACATTTTGGCCTTAGGCCACGAGAACAAACATATCAAATACAATGAATTCTTACCGCATACTACTCCAAGTAGTAACAACTCACCCAAAGATAGTTATGGCTCTGAACCTTTACCATGGTTAAAAATACCACTTTATTTATAAATATAAGATATTTGTATGAATTACAAAAAATGATTTTGGTTTAAAACATAGAGGATTTGAGATTAATTAAGGAAGTGATTTCCAAATTTGATTGAAATAGATAACCCAATATTGATAAGAAAATTATATCAAATGTAGAGGAAGTTGGTGAATGTTTCATAAATTAAGGGTATGGGACCTTAATTTATGAAGTGAAGGTTGATTGCTAATCAACTTGGAAGAATAAATTTAGAATTTATTCTTGAGGGAATTTATGGGACTCCCTCGAAATACGATATCTCCAAAATATAATCCAATGATTTTTCATGAACAATGTAAGATGTTAAATGTCTTAGGAACTAGAGGTTCCTCAATGTTATTTTAAATTTTATATTGTTGACATAGAAGAAGGGATTAGGTGATCCCTTATTTGCATCATTAGTTCAAAAGTAATTGTTTATACCTCAACCTATATGTAGAAAAGGGTCGGTAGATGCCCTGCTATTAATGTAATGTTTGCCATTTAATTTTATGAAAATGAGGAAGAAAATATTTTGGAGGCTAGGTTTTTCCCGTCAGGGTTTCCAAGGATAAATCTTGGTGTTACTTTAATTTTGTGGTTTGATTTATTATATTTTGTGAATGTTGTTTTTATGTTCAAATGAAAATGATTTAATATGTAATTTTTATTTTATGCACTATGATATATGCTAAATTTTCATTGGGTTAAATATGTTTGGATGCTAGAAAGTATGCTCAATTTTATAATATGTTGTTAATTCAATTGTTTCATTTATCTTTTGAATGAAATGGGCAATGATGAATGATTTTAGTACGTGGTTTTATTCAAGTAATAAATGCATGTGAAGAATGGATGTTTATTTAAATGTTTTAATGAATCAGGAACCTTGTGTAACTTATTATAATATTGTGGAATAAACTCTCAAGAGGACGTTATGACCTTGATTTTCAAACCAATATGAACGATCCACTATACACTAATGGATTAAATTTACAAGGGATTGGTATTATCCATTTAAAAGGAATTCATTATACGGTTGCCTAATCAAGGGTGTAATAGGAGGATCAAAGACATGTTCCATGGATTCATATCACAATAGTGATATAGCAGTTTTAGGATCCCCTTTCTATATGCATTAGATTGGAGCGAAGATATAAGAATAATCGTGGGTGTGGTTATTCCATCTATGATGGGTTACCCTTGGTGGGGTTCTCTATATTCAAGGCATTCACCTAGTCTTAATAGACCAAATGGTATGTTCTCCTTTTAAGGGGATGAAACCGGTATGCTTGGCCAACATACTCATACCAAGTGAGGTATGAGGGTTTCATAGAAGTTGATCACTTCTACTTAAGGGAGACTCCGATCAAGTCTCTATAGTTATTGAAGCTATACGTCTTGAACGATAAAATTCCAAATGAAATATGCCTATCTTAGGTCATTGCTACATGAACAATTTATAAAAAAAAAATTATTTTATTGAGAAGGAGTAACAAATGGGGTTCATTATAGGGATGGTACTTTGAATACATTGTAGTGGGATTTTCTCCAAAATCTCTAGTAGAAGCATGTTGATGTTTCACCATGTAGGGAAATCTCCTAGGCTATAAATTTATTTATGATTCTCTCATCTTCATAGTTGTGATTGTTAGATTTTGGAGCCTTAAACTAAAAGAAAATGCAACCACAAGCATTGGAATAAGCATGGAATATTATAACTATGATAATAGTAACTTAAAATTCATGAAAATATGATAGAAAACTTGATACAATGCTCTAAAAAATGATCATATAAGAAATATCACAAAAAATAAAAAGCTCCTCTAATGGAGTTTACAACCTCTCCATATTAATAAAATGAAGCTACATTATTACTACTACTACTCTAGCCTACGCACACAAAAAAAAAATCTCTCAAACACTTATAATGAGGCCTTTATATAGGAAGATAGATTCCTTGCCTCTTGCTCACGAAATTCGTTACACTTATCCTTGACTATTCCTCTTCCTGATTATTTGTTGATGTTGCTCAGATAGGACAACATAGTTAAATTGTAGGTGAGCCTCTCTTTCTTTGCCAAGTCATAGTTAAATTTTAGGTGAGCCTCTGCTTTCTTTGCCAATTCATATGCCTTTTACAATAATTTAGATGCATGCGTGTTTACATCATGCTTCACTCTAGATTCTAACCTATGAATAAAATTGTGAACCCTCATCTTCTAATCATAGGTAGGTACATACTTAAGTAATAAAACCAACTTCTTATAGTATATCTCCACCATTTTTGTCCCTTGTCATATTCTTGTAAACTCTTCAAATTTTAGCACATAGAAGTGCTCTATAAGGAACCTTTTATTGAATATATCTACAAAGTATTTCCATGGAAGGTCAATAGGTCCAATCTTAGTCTTCTCATAGTGGGTTTCCCACAAATCTAGAGTAGCCCCTTCTATGTATATCATGGTCCAAATTTTTCAATTTCTTGGTGAATAGCATTTAGATATAAAATAAACTTCTAATTCACTCAGCCAGGATTCACCTACATCCCCTTCTCCTTCTCCACCAAACATGGAGATATAGATTTTTTTAATATTCCTTACAATTTTATTTTCTAGAAGATCTCTAGCTTGCAACTTTTCTATGGTTAGTCCATCAGTTTTGCCAACCTTCAAGCGTCTAGCTTATCAGTTCTGATTCATAATAGTTTCCAACACTTGTCTCCTCTGGTCCTGCATGATAGTAACCATAGAAGTGAGATCTTCTACCTCTCTATTGGAATTTATTGGGTCCCCATATTGGATATCTTATTTGAAATTATTTTTTTGAGTTCTTGTAGTTGAAGGTATAGGCCTCTCTTTTATGGCCTTAGGTGATATTTTAACCTAGTTACAACCAAGGAAAAATATTAGATTACAACTTCACTCTGAACTATACCACTAATTCAAGCCACAATACAAAGTTATCTTACTAAGAGAATCAATAATATAATTCAAATGGTATTCCAATTTTATTATGTAACTTCACTACTAACATTCATACATACTATAAGTAAGATATCATAACATTTAAAACACCCTCAGGATTTGTTCCCATTAGATTCTAGCAAGTAGGAGATTCTAGGTCTTCCTAGATTTAGCTTAAAACTTAAGCAAGACTTCACTGAAAGACATCAACATTATTTTAGCACATAAGAAGCTCTATACCCTTGTACCTAGATATTTGATACCAAATTTAATGACCCAGAAAACTAGCTACAAGAAAACACATAGGAAAAAAGAAAAATATTTTTTTATAACCATAGGGATTCATAAACCTAATTGATCTTAGGTTAATCTATTGTTTAAGTTCCCTAAGTTTCCAAAATTTTCCAAAGAGTTACATCTCATTAAATACCCTCACACAAGTCCATCTATGTAGGTGTATAATGTGTTACCACAAATAATCTTATCCATATCATCAATCTTGATGAGCTAGACTTATCAACTTCAGTCAATCAAAGGTATACACCCATCACCATACTATACACAAGTTAATCAGTGTAGGTATACTATGCGTATTTTGATTTAATCTATCCATATTGTCTTCATAATAAGCTATCTTAACTCACATGTAGTATTTTAGTCAAAATTAGTTATCATTCTCCTAAAGGGGTCTTAATATCTTAGGTCTTCCTAAATTCACTCTAGGGGGTCTCAATCCCTTAGGTCACCATCTAATTTCACCCTAAGATATCCTTCTCCTAGTTATATTTTATTTTTAACAAAAATCAAGAGTAACTCTATCTAGTAAATCAACAAGGAGCAAAATTCATAAAGCATACATTTAATTAAAAATAAGCATTAAATGGAAGAGAAAGAGCTAACTAAAGAAGCATAAGTAATTCATAAGCATAAATTAAAGATACATTTTTAAATCATTCCATAAATTATTACATATCACAAAATATAGTATAACCTCCATACTTTTAAGAATAACATATTAGATCATTTCCATTAGGGATATCTCCCCACAATTCTAATGTATTTGAGCATAAGTAAATTTATTGCAAGTAGAAACAAAATTGGTGCCTTGGTTCCACTACCTCTTTGGTCCTCCTTCCTTTTCCATCAATAATTTGAGAATACTAGGGGATCAGGACACTCATGGTTCAATATAGGCATACCTCTAAACGCATTTACTATTTTATTTGCCAAATTACAACTATACAAATTAAATCAAAGTATCTAACCATCTACTATATAGTTGATCATAAAAATCTCTATTTTTTTTGTCACCTCTCAGAGTGCATAGAGAGTATTTTAACAAATAAAACTAGATCATAGGCTTTACTTTAACCAACTCAATTCAACTTTTATTCAACAAATTAAAGTTCCATACCTTCAATATATAAAATAAGCTAGGTTGCTTTATTTCATAAATAAAAGTTCCATACCTTCAATCTATAAAATAAACTATTTATTTTATTTAATAAATCAAAGCATCATTTCTTTAATTCATAAATAAACTAAGTTTCCTTTATCTCATAAATCAAAGTCCCATACCTTCAATCTATAAAATAAACTATTTATTTTATTTAATAAATCAAAGAATCATTTATGTAATTCATAAATAAACAAATTTTATTTTATTTCATAAATCAAAGTCCCATTACTTCAATCTATAAAATAAAAGTTTTCTTTTATTTAATAAATCAAAGCATCATTTCTTTAATTCATAAATATTTTAATTTTCCTTTATTTCATAAATTAAATTTTCATACCTTCAATCTATAAAATAAGTATTTTTTCTTATTCTAA
Source organism: Wollemia nobilis (assembly GCA_028583015.1). NCBI lineage: Eukaryota > Viridiplantae > Streptophyta > Pinopsida > Araucariales > Araucariaceae > Wollemia > Wollemia nobilis. The sequence goes on from JAQPPZ010009894.1 coordinate 51,212, forward strand.
TAAAATAACATATTATTCAACTAAATAAAACATAAATCCTTTCCTTTTTATCAAATAAAATAACCTATTATTCAATTATTAGAAAATTTAAAGTTCCCTTATCTTAATTAAATCAAATAACAATATTATTCATTTATTAGATATCCCAAATTTCTTTTATCTAATTAAGTAAAATAACCATTATTTATATATTAGATATCCCAAAGTACTTTTATATAATTAAATTAAATAACTGTTATTTATTTATTATATTTCCCAAAGTTCTTATAAACCTAAAATACTTCCTCAAGAGAAAAAGCATACGAGTTACTTCAACAAGAGAATGCCCCCACAATGCAGGTGACAACAAACTATAGGAACCAACACAAGGCAAATGAAACTCAACAAGGAAGTTCAAACGGTGACCCACCGCGCAGGGGGAAAGCAATGTGTCTCACCCACCAACACATAGGACATATAATGGTGATGGCCTAATTAAAAACACCCTTCATAAAATGCAAGTGTGACTTAGTGCACCCTCTAGAAAATGTTACCCATTAGACAATGGTTAAGAAAACACCACAAGTTTGCCAAGAAGTGATGACTAACAAGGAGAGAACCTCAACCTAAATCTGCTACTTTATAGCAAACTGGATACGACTCACCAAATATGGCTTTCATAGTGGACCATCAAGTAGATAAATACTACTTTAACTTATTCAAGGAAGGCTATACTCCCACAAAGGCTCTAGGCCTAGGTTCGGTACACCTATGATAAAAAATTAGAATATCGTATGTACACCCCCAACTTCAACTCAATAGGAAAAAACATGAGCACACACACCCCACATAGCCACAAATTGGTATAGATGGAAGAGTGACTCAAATTTTAACATGCTTTTAACGTATACCTCTAGGCTAAGGGTAAACCAAATGAAAAAAAATGTGACAACACTAGCAAACAAACATGACCAACACTGACATACAAAGCTCAAAATACTTAAATCTAGCTCTCTTCTTATCTATCAAGTTTATCATAAATAAGGATGATAGTTCATTTGACCAACCTTAATTCTTATTAGACATCAGATCTTTGAGCACTGAACTCCCTTGTTTTGATTCTTACAATATTCCTTTTTCTCCTTTGTCATTCATCATATTTCTTCCTTTTCCAAAAATGAAAAACCTCTTTTCTACGCCCAAGTCTACTCTCTTTTACCTCTATTGTCTACTCACCACTATCTTATCTCATCAATACTATCTCATCCCTTCATTATTGGCAGATATTTTGGTTTAAAGAAATGCTTCTTTCCTTCTTCACAAAACTTTACCAATAATTATACTATCCTCTCAATGTTGGTCAAAAGTGTCGCCTTGCAAACTCGATATAATATCTTGGAAGGGTGGTTTCCTTGAATCAAATATTTCATTTTTCATTATTTAAAATAAATCCCATTATCTCTTTAATAAAAGCTTTGCTAACCATAAAATGAATTTCCATTTTCATTTAAATAAAAACTTTTATTAACTTTTTGAATGAATTTTAATTATCATTTAAATAAAAGCTTTATTGAATTTTTAAATGAGTTTCAATTATCATTTAAATAGAGCCTTATTAATTTTTAAAGTGGATTTCAGTTATCATTTAAAATTAACAACTTACTATATATTTTTATATACATGTTTTAAATAATATAAGGTTTATTTTATCAAATACTTGTAGACACCAAAACATCACCAATCCGATTATGTGACTGCAAACACTGATCGCTTTGGCAAACACAGCCCCCATGGCAGCCCTCAGAGGTTAAACAGTGGTCCTAACCACTTTCATAGCAATTTTGTAAGGTCAAGAGGCAATTTGGCACACTTGGACACTTTTCCCGCATCTGCCTCACCCCGAGATGAATTCAAAATAGAATCCGTCCCACCCCAGACTGATTTCGAATCCGTCCCCGGGTGGGACGAATTCTAAGCTAACGGGCAAAAGGCAAATGGTGCCAAGTGGCAGCCCAGAACAGTCAGTTAAGGGCTCCTACCTTGCACGCATGTGTAAGTGGACAAGGGGCCGTTATAGGATTGTTACAAAGAGCATTTATCAAAGTTCAAGTCAATGGAAGACTCCCCTCCCTCATGGGAAGACAAGACCGCCACATGGCGCCCATGGTCAACACTTGGCTTTTGTGCTTCCCTCCCAAAAGAGACCCCTTGGGTCTATAAAAGGTGGGAATTTTCTCACCCAAAATAGGCAGGTGGAAGGAGTGTTCAAGCAACGAAGTGCTGCCGAATCGAAGACTCATTTGCATCCCCCTTTGTTCACCTTCCTACATCCATCAATCTCTTTTGCAAGGGAGGTTGTTGGGTGGCCTTTGGAAGCTCGAACCTTACTCAAATCCGACGCATGGACATCCGAACCTACCAATCCGCCGACCCCCCAATCCTAAAAGGTTTTTGGCCCATCCTTGGTGGATTGGCTCCAAAATCGAGGGCCAATGGTGGGAGGCCCACTTGGGCACCCCCGCACCCCCAAATTCTAATTTCAGTTTTTGAGCACTTTAGATTAATTTTTAGATTGCATTCTGTGTTACTAGGTCTGATTAGTCTATAATTGCAATTTTGTAGCTTTTGGTCAGATTTTAGGGTGTTTTGTATTGCTTTATCGTTTCGCTAACTTGCAGGTGTCAAGGTTAAATTCCCGAGGGAGGAGGCCAAATTGGGAAAATCCGACCATCTGGGTCGTCCCAAAATGGCCCCAATTACCTAACCCCCCTATTTTCAAGAGTTTTATAGGTCCCAGGTTCTGACATTGGAGCAGTAGCAGGTCGATTTCTCCTATTCAGAAGAATTCGTCCCACCCAGGGACGAATTACAGTCAGAATTCGTCCTGCCCAGGGAATAATTCCAGTTTAAGGTGAATTGGCCAGCTGCCTCGGTGGCGGTGGCCTTCTCGGTGACTTGTTCTTACCTTCGTCGATTTTGAAGCAATTTGGATTCACTGTTTTCATAGTTTCAGGCAAATATTCGTATGCATATTTTGTTAGTTTTAGAGAGAGAATTATTTTCATTTGCAACAGGTGCTACTAACATCTTGGTCATTTCTTTGTTTGCAGGAGAAGCAGCAGAGGCGAAGAACCCATCAACATCAGCGGCGGCATCATCTTAGCCCGCCCAGTGCAATCGTGGGCACGCGAAAGGAGGAACCATTCGACGATTGTAATCAAACCTTATTTGCGCTCCTAGCCCCTGAAAAGGGAGGAGGCATTATTGTAACAGAGATCAAAAGAAATTAATGAAAGGGCTGTTTTTCTTTATCTGATTGCGTCTCTTACAACATGTCTCTTTTCATTTCATGCAATGTACATTCCTAGGACTTAAGCGTGATTAATTTTGAATGCAATTGCACTTGGTGTTTCCTTTGACCGGAATCTCGTGCTTTCAATACTAACATCATGATAAATGGATTTAAGCAACACAAGGAGTTTTAAAAAACAACCCCAAATCATTCATTCTTTCCAAACCATTGATGCAACAAGTGATGAAGTAAAAGACAATTAATAATATGCAACAAATAAAGAGGGGTTATTTCCATCAACCCAATCACTTGTCTTAGCCATAGAATTTATGATAGCTACTAGTTTATCCACTAAGGCTCAAAGTGGCTAGCTAATTTATGATTATCCCTAATTGAAAATGAATGCCTATATGAAGTTATCTATCCATATTATTGATTTACCTTAATCATAACTTACCCAACCTCAAATACCCATGCTTTTGGTGGATGATTCTACTTCTTCCACCCATAAGTATATATGATCTTGCACATTGGAAATATATTAGAAGTACCATGTTCTTAAAAAAAATTAAACTAAACATCACAAAACTATTCAATTGCACAAAACTAAGTATTAAAGCATCATTTATTAATACATTGTTTTCCATGCCATAGAGTCTGCTAGGGAGGATCATGATATTTTTAGACTATCTTATAAAATTGGTCTCTTTAAAAAATGAAATGTTCAATTTAACCTTTTCTAAGAATTACATAAATGTGTATACTGATAAAATATTGTGAATGACAAGTAAAATAGGAATATATATTGTTTAAATACAATTAGATAAATTCACATTAAGTTATAAATTTCATTAGAGATTGTCATTATTTTTAATATTTATAAGGATGAATTGAATATTATTTATATGTAATTCCATATGTATGAATTAATTTGATCAAACACATTATGAATATGAGTTCTATAGAAATAGATATAAGGAAGTATATAATGTTTATACAGTATTGGTTAGCATTTCAATTATTATTATTTTCCAAATCATGAATTTTCTATAGATTTTTTTGTTATATATGTTGTAGCACCAAATGTCAATAATGTCAATATTGGTTAGTGAACTAAATTATTCTATTCACCCCATGTTGAAATCCCTACCTGGAAAACAAAAGTCTTTCATCTATGCTCTGTTGCATTGTCATTCCAAGCATTCCTTCCTAGGATACTCCTATATGGTAGCCTTGTAAGTTAGGAATCATCTTTGTTAAGTTAGCCTATCTCATTTAGGATGAACCCACCTGTAGTTGGTTCCCTATAAAAAGTGTTTGGCTAAAAAATTGTTTTCCTTAAATTGCTCACTTCTTCTTGCTAGTTATTCAGAACAAGATCCTCACTGACGACAATCTTATTTCCCAAGGCATGCTCAATCCAAATCGATGTTATCTATATTTGGTAGTGTGGGATTCAGTCCACCATATTTTCCTTGAATATACCTTCTTTGTTGGTATATTATCATATCTACTTGCTTTGGTTGACTTAGCATGGACCAATCCCAATTCCTTAACTGACCATTGGATTCAGTGGCTCCATTTGTTCAAGTTCTCCTACCTTAAAACCTGGTGGTCCTCCACACTCCCTAATTTATTATGGTAGATATGGTTAGAGTGAAATAAAATATATTTTAATGAAGAGGCCAGAGGTCTTACATCTATATTTTTGAGGATTTTATCCCTATTTGTTGAGAATGCTAACTTGGTCTCTTCAACTAAAAGACCCATTTTTCAATATAAATATAGATTTATGAGATTCCTCAACTTGTATCCCCATATCAGTATTTAAATTTGATATAATTTTGATAGGTACTTGGTGTCTTATACCCACCCCCACTAGGTTGGCTTAAAATTAATGAATGAGGTAGCAAAAGGCAACCCTTATTAAGCCATCTGTGGAGGAGTGATCATAGATAATGAAGACAGGGTTATCCTTGCTTTTCTTGAGAACTTAGGATGTCAGTCTAACAATTTCACTAAAGCTAAAGGAGTGTTTCATGTATTGGTTGTAGTGAATGAGATCCAAATTTCAAATCTTATCATGTAAGGTGATTCTCTCAATACTATAAAATTTCTAAAATATTCTACACATCCTCTGTGGAAAATTGCCACTCTCATTGAAGAATTAGGAAGGAACCAAAGTAGCTAACATCATGGCCAACCATAGAATTTTATAGAAGGTTCCCTTCCCTCAATGCTTCCTGAACACATGTACCACTGATGGTAATATCCCCTATGCCTAAACTTTACAATCTTCATGGTCTTACATTTAAACACCCTTTTCATATTATGGTCACAACAAATATTCCTTGTGACCTATATAGGCCTTCCCTTATTCGAAGGCATCCCAATAGAGATAATGTGGGAAAGTGTGATTAAATTAATAATGAAGAAACTTGTTGGATGGAAGGGAGATCTCCTCAGCAGCATAAAAAAATCCACATTGGTCCAATCCTGACTCCAAAGTGTACCCATATATTTTATCTTTATTCAATGCTCCAATAGCTATTTGTAATAAAATTTAACAAATCCAAAGTAATTTCATTTGGTCTGGAATGGAGAAAAAATTTAGATTTCCTCTTTTTGGTTGGGATAAAGTCTACCTATCGAATACCAAAGGTGGGCTGGGTCTATGAAAATTCCAAAAAATGAATATGGAAATGATTTCTAAGAAAGGGTGGAAAATAGTAACCAATTCTTCTACTCAGTGGGTGGAAATTATTAAACAAGAATACCTCACAAGGTTCCTACTAGGCGATTCCCCATTCTATATGGTTCTATCTTCTAGAACTCAGTTTGCCACATTAAATATATCCCTCAGAAAGGAAGTAAGTGGAAGTTAGGATATGGATTCCAAATAATATTTTGGGAAGATCACTAGATAACTACACAACACATGATTCGTGATCAACTTGTGAATAGATTCAAAGTCATCTCTGACCAACTATTTGGATTCAATGTTGGCAACTTTATTTTTCACCAATCGCCTTCCCCAAGCTGGGTCAATTTGCCCCATGATATTGTAAATATGGAGTAATGTGTCACCAGTAACCATATCACGAAGATGCTTTACCTTGTGGTCATTCCAATTCAACTGACCCAAGATACTCCCTTTTGGTAGCTTTGCTAGTATAGTTTATTCTCAATAAAATCAGCTTATGCTTCTATGATTGAGCCTAAGTATGACCTATCAAAATCATCTAGGTAAAGAGCCTTATTCCTAAAATTTCTCACTTTCTTTGGCTAATTGTTCAAAATAGAGTCCTCACCACTGAAAACCTCATATCTTGGGGCATGGTCCTTCCTAATAGATGTTTTCCTTGTCAGTCTGCTTGGGAATAAGTCCACCATATTTTTCTAGAATATCCCTTTACTATTAGAGTCCTATCGAACCTTCTATAATTTATTTCTATTGCTTGGGTCATTCCCATGTCCATTTTTTATCTTCCTATCCAATGGCCCTGTAGAGCAAAAAAAATAGCGCACCAAGCAAAGGGAAATGAAAAACACCTATCTATTTAAGAACTACAAACATTAAAGTAAACATAGATATGACAAATATGTGAAATAAATGGGTGGTTCTATTTATATTATTGCATTTGTCAAATACATGGTTAAAAAATTTCCCCTTGAGGGCTCTTTAATTGATACAATCCATTACAATGTCAAAGGATCCAATCCTTTCAGAGATTCAAGGCGCGCTTTCAGTGTCTTCCTCACACTTGTAATTGAAGAGCAATTTTTTGTTACTGATGTTATGACATATCCATATTCAAATATTTAATGTCCTTCCTTATGCCCTGGAATACCTATACCTACACACAAGAAATTAAAATTGATTAATAGCATTTGTGGATTAAGATAAAATCAATGAAATGCATGTAACATAGGATACAAAGAGTGTAATAGAGAATTCTAAACTACTCCAACTGATATAAAAACATAGCATGATGTATGTTATATACTTTTGGAATGATCTATGTAGAACTTAAAATGAAATTATCAGCTAAATTTGTGGCAGTCCTTGGGTAGTACAATTGCGACTATCATCACAAAAACCCTTATTGAAGGTCCAAAACTTCTCCAAACTTCACAAAATTCAATTATGATGTATATAAAATACTCTAAAAATTATCTACACTAAAATCGATTCAAAATTTTATTCCAATTCATGGTCATCCATAGGTGAGACAATTGGTATTGTTAACCGTACCAGGTGGGGATGACCACCAAACAGGGTGTTTTTTACCACCAATTCTTCTAGGTATGTTCTAGAATACTCCTAGAGGTGTCTTCATTAAATTTGGTTATTTGATTCATAGGAATGGATGGGTTTTGGAATGGATGTGTGTATTTTGGGATGCCTTGGAAACTCGTTTGATTGATGAATATTCCAAGGGAAAATACAAGGATAAAAGTGGAGAATAAATCTTGAGAGCACTTCATGGTGAATACTTGTAAATACCTCTCTCCAAAATTGAGTGAAATAAATCCAATTTATAGCCCAAGAGAGCCACAAGGCCAAAGGGTCAGACATGAAAAGTAGGTACCGCTATCTATCAAAACCCTTACCATGCATTGGTTGTGAGAGGCCTCCAATTTGGGCCTCTAATTTGTAGTTTGTAATTTCTTAGATAGTATCCTAATATATCATAAGTCATTGGGTGGGATAAATGGTAGAATTTGATTACCATTTATCCTACCCTTGACATTTTGGGGGCTCTAGACCATGGCCATCCAACCTAAAGGATGGTTGCTTATGGTCATCCTTGGGTGGGATGACCATGAACTATGGTCATCCTGGGGTGGGACAACCATGACTACATGTCCCAAAAATTCCCAAAAGTGGGGTGAACCTTCCCAAAAGTTGTTAGGATCCCTAATTAACCCTTGAGGGTTACCCAATGGGGTTGTATGGTGTTGATAAGAGTGGTTTCATCGTAGTATTATTCTATTGATGTGATTTTAGTATCTATAAGTCCAACCCCTTCCAATCCATCCACCTCAATTATTAGTGGTATTTCATCCTTTCCAATTTCCTATGGTAGTTTTGGCTGGAGAGAAATAATAGAGCCTTTCGAGACTCTAGTTGAGACGTTAACTCCCTCTGCATTAGGATTATCTCCTTTGCTTCTAAAAATGCCAATAAAATATCTTTTGAAGACCATCCCACATCCCATTTTGAAGTACAACTGGCCAATTCTATCAACTTATCCTTCAAATTTTGTAGTCAAACCCACCCTACTATGGATAGATCCCTTGTATCTTGGATTCCTCTGCCTCTACAATGGGTTAAACTCAATTTCGATGGAACTACCAAAGGTAATCCCATTAGAGCTATCTATGGGGGGTCATCTAAAAAGAAAATACAAAAGTCATTTTGGCCTATGCCAAGAATTTGGGAATTCAATGCAATAAATGTTTCGAGGCCAGAGCTATCTTCTGTGGAGTCGATGTCATGTTAGAACTCAATGTCTAGAGCCTTATTATGAAAGGTGATTCCATGAATATAATCAACTACATCAAAGGTAAAGTATATACACCTTGGAATATTGCTCCTCTCATTTAGGAGACCATCCTCTATCTTTGTAAGATCAATAATCTATCAATTCAATATGTGTACAAGGAAGGCAACAGAGTTGTTGATGCAATAGAAAAATTTGGTTTGATGTTGGATTCCTTCACGATGTGGCATAATGATTTTTCCCAATGCTTATCTAATTTTTATCATGAGAATGATACCACCACATATGAGTAGCTTCAACTCAATAATTATCAAACTGCACCACCGTGTTTGGAGGAGATATCCTAATGCTCATGGTTGGATGAACATTTTTCACCAATATTATTATGTTGGTTCTTGCTACCCACCACCACTAACTCGATACCCTTATTCAAGTTTGGGACGTAAAAGCTAAAGTTATAAGTTCACATTCCAAGGATTCTAATTGACTTATCTCGGGACTATACCGACTGTAACCTCCTATGTGGTGGTGATTGGTTTAAGGCCAAAATTGACAAGAATATTAATACCCATATCAGTGTTGGTATTGAGTATCATTCCAATAATTATGCCAGCAATAGTCATAGCCATTGGAAAAGAGTAAAGAACGAAGGAGATAAGACATTGTGTCGAACGAGAAATCAAGACATGAATCATAACACTAGTCATGTGTCCATCACAGCAAGTGAACCTGGTGTTATTGCCATGCATGGTGTGATCAATTTTCTATGCCAAGTTGATAATCCTCTATATTGTGGTGACATAACCAACCAACTAGCATCATGTGTGGATTAAAATATGGATTGGTCTTAGCATGCTAGCAACATGTAGAGGAAGTTTGAATATGAGGTGTGTCATCATTGTTCCACATTCAATACAACCCACCATCATCATAATCATCACATTCTTAGTCCTACTTCCAATTTCAAAGACCAATGCTAGATCTACACTTTGCTCTCACTGCCTCCTTTTTTGGTAAACAATCGAGTGGTTAACCTAATCATCCTTGGGCTTGGTATGGCTTGCATGGAAATATATTTTAGGATAGACCATGCCAATCAATAGTTTAAGGTGAGCACTTCATCCAAGATAGGTGGCATGCACCCATCCTATGTATTGGAAGATGTTTTATTAATCAAGTATGTGCATGAGGAGATCCAAAGTAACTATTAAGTGAATGGTAAGTTGAGTTATACCTGTATCCAGAGCATTTATGAGTGTAGAAGGATGCCATTAATTGATCTTGAGCACTTGCAACTAGACCCAATGGTTGAGAAGATCATGGCTTCTCAAGGCTTACTAAATTTATTAAGAAAATTCAATGGATATGACCCTGATATTTTGAAGGATTTTATTCAGATATGGGATAGTCGTATAGTGTCCCTAAAGTGACTCACTTTTGTAGTTACTATCCACTTGTTGGCTGAGATTATAGAGCTCCCAAATTATGGGAGATTATCCATAGGGATAAACACACGATGATGGGTGAACTGGTTTATTTCTTGTTGGATATTTTGAGTAATTGAGTTGTCATTGATGTCAAGAGTTAGTTTCAGTGAGCAATGTAAGAATTAACGATTCTTAAACTAGTGTAAAGGGTTTACAAATATCATGAGTATCATTGTTATGTGAGGATTACATGAAAAACATTATTTTTGAAGTGATTGGTTGAGTGAAGAACTTGAACTAGGGTTTTCAAATATCTTGAGTATCATTGTTATGTGAGTACTACTTGATAAGCATTATTGTTAAAGTAATTGGTTGAGTCTAGTCAAGTGGATGTGTTGAAGTGATAGCTCAAGTTCTATGAAACAAATTGTCCCATATTCTAAATTGATTTTAGAAAGAGGATGAGTGTTTGTAAGTGTGAAACATATTGAGTCTCTAACAGTTCTCTATATGTTTCTATGTTAAAATACAGATTGAAATTGATTGATCATTGTGATGAATGTGAAGAATATTGGGTCACTAACAATTCTCGATATGTTTCTATGATATTGGACAAGTTCTATTGAGGACTTGTTGAGTAGATTTGAGGTAAGTCTTTGACAAGACTTGTGGATAGTTTTTTGTGAGTTTTTGTGGAAGCTTGCAATATAGAGTTTGAGAATAGAAATTGTTGAGCAAATTGGAGAAATTTTAGAGAGAACTTGTGGACATATTAGAGTGAGATTTTGTGTAATATTACAAGGTATATTTGAGATAAGTCCTTGAGAAGACATGTGAGTAGAGTTGATTGATTGATTTGTTCAAACATTGAGTTAAGTATTGGGGCAAATCTAGCTGAGTTGATTTATGATTAAGTCAAGCTTTGTGTTAAGGCTTGAGGACAAATATTGAGGATAGACTTGTGTTAGATCGAAGTACTACATTTAGTGTATATCAGAGGACAAATATTGAGGATATATTTGTACTAAACTGAAGGACTATGTTTAGCACAAATCAGAGGATAGAGATTAAGGACAAATTTGTGCTAGACTGAAGGACTGTGTTTAGTAAAAATTTGAGGATAGAGTTTGGTGAATATTTGAGGATAGGTTTGTGTGAGACTAGAGAGAGAGATTGAGGATAGAATTATGCTATACCAAAGGACCATGTTTAGTATAGATTTGAGATAAATATTTGGAGGTGGCAGAGTATAGAGGATGGTAGTATCTAGTGGATAGAGATCCATTAGCCAATGTAATGGAGGTAGAATTTCTTCTAGAATATCACCATCCAGAGCTAAGGAGAAATTTATTCTATTGTGGATAGAGATCCATGAACTTGAGCAGGGGATTGGTGTCTCCTTTGTAAAAAGGTACATAAACATTGTAATAGAGAAAGGATTCCCAAGATATTTACTAATAAAATATTAGTGAAATATTTTCTCCTTGGATTAGCCCACATTGGGTGAACCACATTAAATTGGTGTCTCTATTGTGTGTGGTTATTTATGCATTGCTTTTTTTTTATATTGCTATTGGTACATTGCATAATATTGATTGGGAAAGAAAAGTAAAAAGTGGTCTTATACTTTTCACCCCCTCTTAGTATAAGTTTGTGTTCTTCAATTGGTATCAGAGTGGGTTCCTTCAAAAGATTTAAATAGCTTTAATAAAAATCTTACAAGAATACAATGGATTCTAAGAATGGATGCTCAGATAATTCAACACCAATATTTTATGGAAGTGATTATGTATTTTTGAGTAAGAGAATGAACATTCACCTGATGGCACTTGGTAATAAAATATGGGAAGCAGTTGAAAATGGATACACACCACCAGCTACTCCAACTACATATAAATATGGTAAGCATCTACATGATTACAATTCAAAAGCAATTAATGCAATTTTTGATAGGTTTGCATAGAAAAGAGTTCATAAAGGTCATGCATTGCAAATCAATAAAAGGAATTTGGGATAGGTTGCAAAGCATATATGAAGGATATAAAAGTGTTAAAAAGGTAAAGATACAAAATCTCAAAGGAAAATTTGAAAAATTAATAATAAAGTATGAGGAAAACATTAGTACTCATCTACTTCATGTAGATGAGGTTGTTAATGCCATGCAAGGACTTGGACTTGATATTGAATAATTTGATGTTTGTGATAAGATCTTAAGGTCTGTGCCAAAAAGTTTTAGTGAAAAGATATCTGCTATGGAGGAATCAAAATATGGTTATATTTTGACAAGAGATGTATTACTTGGTATTATTACAATTTTTGAGATGAGAACAAAAGAGGAACCTAATATCCGAAAGGAAACAACCTTCAAAGCTACTAAGAATATAAAGGGCAAGAAGTTAGATTCAAGCAATGAGTCATCCAGTGATGAAGAAGCACATTATGGTAGAAGTAATAAGGATCTAAGAAGATTTAAATGTTTAAAATATGTTGGATGTTTCAATTGTGGACAATATGGTCACTATGCAACTGATTTTCAAGAAACTAGAAATAGCAATGATGAAGAAAAATAGGATCATAAGAACAGGGAATCAGAATAATACAAGCACCAAAATAAAGGTAAGGATGGACAAGGCAGACATAGAAATAAGTTCTTTCAAATATATAAGAGGAGTTACTATGTAGACAAGGCAAGTAAGTACTCAAGTGATAGTGAAAATAGTTTCTCAGATAATGATAAAAATGAAGGCCTATTTTTGATAGATGAAAAGTAAGAAGTTAATAAAATATCACCATTAATTCTCAAGTATTTTATATGTGGTAATTTTGGACATCTTGAAGATATTTGTACAAATAATGGTTTTAGTTTCAATGATGATGAATATTAAGATACACTTGAAGGACCAGAAGAAAATATTCTAATGGCACTAGAAGGAGGTAATCCTATAGAAGACAAGTCATAAAAGAATGAAGATATTTTCAAGGGAAAAAAAAGAGAGGAAAAATCAAATAAAGGAGAATTTTATCTTGAGGGATAGATTATTTATGCTATTAACACATTAAATAAGGTAATAAAGCAAAACTTCCAACTTAGTATTCAGTTTCAATAATGTGATGAAGAGAGAGGAAAGCTTATAGAGGATCTAAATAAGTCAATGGCTAAAACTAAGAAGCTTAAGGATAAGTTAGAAGAAAAGGTCTTAGAATGTGAAATATTAGAATAAGAAGTAGCTATACTAAGGAAATAAGTAGAAAAGTCTAAGGATAAGCTGCACAAGTTTGGAAAGAGCTCAAATATTGTAGATAAGATGATAAAGGTACAAATATGGTAAAAAAAAATAGGTATTGGTTTTGAACAAGTACAAAAGAAACAAGAAGACGAGTCAACCTCAAGTTTTGAAGAAGAAGAAACTTCAAAAGAATACAGTGTGAGAGAAAGTGAGACTTCTGAGGATGAGCTGGACAATAGAAATTTCAACAAGAAAAATAACAATGCACAAAATATGATCAGATAGAACAGGAACCAACATAGGGTAAAAGAGACTAAGAGACCAATGAGGTCAAGGTAACGAAAATTCAATGGACAATGTTTCTCATATCATATATTTGGGCACAAGGCTTCACAATGTAAGACACATGAAATATAGGAATATGGGAACTTCATAAATAGATAAATTTTTCATGGTTATTGCTACTCATGTAATCATTTTGGTCATAAGGCAATGAATTGTAGGGTCCATGACAAGAATATATATGACTTCACCATAATAAATCCCAAGATATTTACACCTTCAAGGAATAACAATATTAAGTGTTACAAGTGCAATAATGATGGACATACAACAAAGTGGTGTAGAGAAAAAATTCCAAAGACAAGCAGGAACAAGAATAGTCAAAGGAATCATAAGGATTAGATGAGAAGGAAAGTGGACAAAGGTAAATATCAATGCATTCTGGGAGTAGAAATACTCCCAACCCAGAATTAACCACCTCAAGGGGATGTGGGGGATGACCTAAGCTAAGAGAATCATTCTTAGCCCCGATCCCCCAAGGTGACCCTTTGCCATTGATGTCAAAGGGGGAGAGATTTGATTTAAGTAGAGCATTAAGTCAGGGAAGCAGTTTCCCAGGGGAAGTAGAACAAAAAAGGTCAAGGAAAAGATAAAATATAATTAGGTTACCATCAATGACAAAAGGGGATATTGTTGGACATTTTGAGTAATTGAGTTGTCATTGATGTCAAGAGTCAGTTTCAATGAGCAATGCAATAAGAAGCGGTTCCAAAATCATTGTAAAGGAATGCCCACATTTAGTCGATCAGATCCGGTTCCAGGTGGTCAGATGAGGTTCAAAGAGCAATAAAGAGGCCCAAGCAAAATAATATTATAATATTAAAAGGGGGGATTTAAATTGATTATAAACTAATTTAAATAATTTCATTATAAATTAATTTATTAATTAATTTAATTAACTTCTAAAGTTATTAAGTTAATTATTGATTAATTATAATTTAATTATAAAATTAATTTATGTTAATTAAAATAATCCTAAAGTTAGGATTATAAAATTTATTTTATAATTCTAATTTGAAAATTCGAGTCATCCACTGACGTTTTCAAAGTTTGGTCTATGCATATAAAAATGGGGTAAATACTTTGCCTAAACTCATCCATCATTCGTATATGCTATTATCTCAATGATCTATGCAAAAGAAAAGATAAATTCACATTTAAAGGTTTTTGGTGGCAAACGAAAGGAAAAAGAGGAGCAGAGTTCCTTCTCCAACGCATAATATTGTGTAGTGTAGCTAGCATTCATGGGAGACACTAAGCTTGGTAGGCTTGTGGTGGAAGGTTTGAAACCCACCAAATTTAGTTTTGCAAAGCAGGGGTGTTTTTTTTGTTGAGCACTACACCATCGGGAAATTCATAAATGGAAAGCGCTAGCTTTCCTATTTTTGGGAAGGCACGTAGCCTACGTGATGGGCTAGCACCTTGCTAAGGCACTCGACTGGAGAGGTTTTGTATTTGAAACTCATCGAGGCCCTTTCTACAGAGAGAGAGATATGCACTCATGATTTACCAAGGTTAATTGCTATGTTTCATATTTGCTAAAGGTTGAATAAAATAAATATTTTTTGGGTTATAAAGCTAGTTTTTTTAAAGTTTGATTATTGATAATTTGAGGGAGATATAAGGATAGGAAGCATTATTTTTAAGGATTTTAATTTGGAGGTTTTTGATTAAATATTCGAGATTATAAGAAGTAATTGAGTAATTAATTATTTGGATGCTAGTTTAGATTTTACAATTATCTCATTCAAATTCTCCTTTTGGGGTTGAGTCTTCTATTGTTCATTATTGTAAAATTGGTGCATCTAGAGGATGAGCTTCTTTCTTTTGAATTGGGATATTTCAAGGTTTTGAATCATTCACATGTAGAGCCTTCTCTTCCACTAAGGATAATCAAAGCATGATTGGATGATCAAGCATATCTTCTTTAGGTGATCATATTATTGATAGCCATAACATTTTAGGGAGAAGTTTTCATATTCAATATTCTAGATTCAGTCCCCTTTGCTTGAGTATATAGTAATGGATTGAGGTCCAAGAACTAAAACATCCATCCAAACAACTATTATTGATTTACTTTTATTAATTTTACTAAACAAATTTTCCTCTTTTTGGTCATCTATACTCATATTAATTTTACTAGATATATTTTCCTCTATTTGGGCATCCACACTCATATTAATTTTATGAGATAATTTTTTCTCTATTAGGACATCCATATACTGGAATGCACTAATGGCATTACCAATTTTGGTGAATATATTATCTCCCAAAAACTCTACAAGGAGAGCATAAAATTTCATCCAAACTAGGAAACCATTAACTTATTTTGTAAAGGGGTTAAAACTAGAAGTCCAAGGTCTTATATATACACCCCTTCACCTAAAAAACCAATTATATCTATAATCCATTACATCATATCTATCCATTAAATTAGAAAAGGAAACATATAAGAAATTTTTGGGTAGGAGATTTACTTGGAATTCTATATTTGTCCATCACTCTTTAATGTATCCTTTGAGCTCCTCCAAGATTGGTATTTTACCCTTAAGTTTGCAGATAATTGTTTAGGTTTCATGATCAATCAAATCCAACCCAAATTCATCCTCTAAATCCTAATAGAGGAAAGAGGTTCATCCACCCATGAACCCAAATTCATCCTCTAAATCCTAAGATATATTTCTTCTCACCGAAGAGTTTTCTCACATACTAAAGAGATGGTCTGGGAACAACCCTTTTCCTTCAATGTTTTATTGTGCCTAGGGTTTGCATCCTTTTTACGAAGATTGTAACCAAATTTGTTGCTTTGTTCCATTGCTTGATTTCACCTAAGGTTTACACCCCTTTAGTGAAGATGGGAAGATCACCTAATATACCTTATTGTTAATAATCTATCATTTTTAATTTATTTTATTTTAATTATTTTATAATATAAATACATACACTATAATATTATTTGTATTATAATTATACTTTTAATTTTTTTAATAAATTGTTAAAATGATAAATATATATTACAATATATAATTTGTTGGTTTAATCTATTAAATATATTTTTAATTTTCATTATCTAAAGATAAAACTTAATTTTACATTTTAATTGTTTTACAGAGAGAAGGTTCAAAGCTCATATGAATGGAAAAAAGAAGAAGTAAACAAACATTACATTACACAGTGTAAATGAAATGTAACAACCATAAAGTTAATCTACCATTTCTTGCCATAGACAATATTTCTCTAAGTAATTTTTTTGGGTTTTTATTTTTTAAATATATATTTAAATTTGAATTAATTTTTTTAATTTTAAAAAAATTAATTAATAAATATGTGTATATTAAATATTATATTTTATTTTGAATTAATGATTATGAATAATTTTAAAGTGATTTCAAATATTGATGCATATAACATCGTGTTAATTTTAAAAATAAAAATAAATATTTTTTAACTTCAATCATAGTAATTTCATGCATCATTTAAGTTTTTTTAATATTGTATTAAAATTAATTAACTATATTAATTTTAAAATAATTATACATAATTTTCCTATTATTATGATGTTACTATGGTATTTCAACCATTTCCATAATAGTTTTATATTACTTTCATAGAGTATTAAGTTCTCCCAAGTGTCTAAAGAACTTTTAGGACATAATTGCAAAGGTTATATAGGAGATCAATATTGAGTGGTTGCATGTATGCAATGAGGGTTAGCTATGAGACTTGAACTCGACTCATGTATGCAATGAGGGTTAGCTATGAGACTTGAACTCGACTCATAATTTCGAGAGGTGCCCCAAAATTTTTAATTAACTTAAAGTATTCTAAAATGAGGACATTATATTTAGAAACATTTAAAAATTCAAAAAAATAATTTAACAAATTTTCTACTTAAAAATATTAATTTTCAAAAATAGGTTTGTTAAATTCATTTTTTTAACAAATTACATGTGATCATTATAAGGAAGTATTTATATTAAAATATTAAAATTAATTTTTTTTTTTGTTTCCCAAACTTTTTCCTATGTCTTTCTTCTTAATCCTCCTCTAATCACTGTTTTCCTCTCTCATATCCTTAATATTTTTTCATGTAGGATAAAATATCCCTTAGCTACTTATATTTTAGAATTTTAATTTTTATAATTTTAAGACCAATTAGAAAAATTATTTAGCAATATATTTACATTCCTATAGGTACAGGTATATTGATCCTATCAGGATATTACTTCTGAACATACATAATAATAATGATATTATTGATCTCATCTTCAAAAATTATCTTTAAAAGGTTATTATTTTTTTCAATGAGTTTACATAGGTTTTATAAGGGTCCCGGTCCTCTCATACTTATTTAATAATATTATTATGAATATATAAGTCTTCCTCAATTAAAATATATTTACATTATTTCTTCTCAGAAATCTTAATAGCCTTCACAAAAAAATATTCATTAAAATTTCATATGATTCTAATTAGGTGAGGAAAATTATATCTTAAATCATTTCCAAAATGATCACCTCATCCATATTTCTTAGGGATCCTTTTTAAAGCGATATCAAAATTATTATTTTATTTATCCATCAAGTGATACAAATCCTTTGTTATAAGTACATCCTATGTAATTTTTAGGTCATTAGGCGCCACATCATTGTCATGTAAAATATGGATGACATCATTGACTACTATATCATCATTAGGTAATACATCATATTTTCATATTTTAAATTCATTGATGTTGACATCATCATTCAAGATGCTAACATGATCATGGTTGTTTTTCTCATCAAAATGAGTAGATGGGATTCATAAACTCATGACATCTTTGGTCTAAAACCTTAATAATAACTTCACTAGCCATTAATAATTGA
The DNA here is from genome assembly GCA_028583015.1 of Wollemia nobilis. NCBI lineage: Eukaryota > Viridiplantae > Streptophyta > Pinopsida > Araucariales > Araucariaceae > Wollemia > Wollemia nobilis. The sequence continues at coordinate 69,854 of JAQPPZ010009894.1, forward strand.
GATCCCTTCATAAATAAAAGGGATGTGATGCATATAATAAAGGTATTGCTCCATTTAAACTTTTACTACTGCCTTTTAAAAATGTGCGCCCCCACAAATACATGGAAAGTGTTCTTATATTAAATGCACCCACGATGGAAATATTCCATATAAAATTTTGTACAATATTCCCTTTTCCAAATTTAGATTTTAAAAAGCTAGAGGGGAATGGGTGACTTTTTAACATAAGAAATCATATATGTGAATGCAAAACCAAAAAAAAAAAAAGATTTTAAGAGATATTGTAGAAGCTGATTTGTGAAGGATAAGCAATCGAGTAATAGAGATTCACATTCACTATGAGACCATATTGGATTTAAATAATAGTTTCTATAAAAGGATGAAATCAATACATTACCTTAGTTTGTTTAAATAAGAAATACCTAGACAACAATGCACATGATATAAAGGGAGGGGAGGCACATCAAAAAAATAAAAATATACTTCAACCAATAAACCATGTTTGGTATGATGAGGTATTTAAACCCAATAACAAAACTAATTTTTATATTAAATAATAAAACATTAAAAAGTATTTTTAAAAAATTTAGCACAACCCAAAGATCTTATACATACAATATAATATTAACAAGTAGCACGATAAATCATGAGTCTCAATTTTAATATATGATTTGGAATATTTCCTTTCAAGGTAAATATAATAACAAAATTATTGATCTTCCTTCCAAGAAATCATTTTCTTTAATTTTCAAGTGTACTTGTAACTTGATAGGGGGCTAAACTATAAACTTGTTAAAGGCAATCCCATTATTACTACATATAATGAATGATATCGTTTTAAGTAAGCTTTTTATTTACAATTTCATAAACTCTATTCATTTTCTTAAGAATATAAATAAATAAATAAATATATATATAGATAGAATATATAAATCTTCTATCACAATGTTTATTATTTAAAAACTATTTATATGAGATTATTTTTTTGTTTCTGGAAAATATCTCAGAAGGGATGCCACTTTTGGGTAAAAACCAAGGATGTAGAGCTATCTATTTTGCTAAAAATACCTAGGGTTCACACCTGGCCTACCACCTTTGACACACAAAAGGAGCATGCCTGAAACAACACACAACAAGAACAAACAAACACAAACACACAAAAAGCTAAAACAAATAAAGCATACTCCTTGAGTGTGTTATAAAGAAAAGGTACAAGTAAAAAAACATGAACCACACAGAACAAACACACAAATTATAGAGAAAAACACATTCAAAACTTAATAAATAAATAAATAAATAAATAAATAAAAGTTATAAAAAATACAAAAATAAACAACACCAAAACATGGAAAACACACAAAAAAAGTACCAACACATCATAAAAACACTACCATAACAAAAAACAAAAGAAAAAAGAAACACTTAACACAAAACATGGAAAAATCCCAAAAACAACATAACAAAACTAAAACAGAAACAACAAAAAGAATAAAAAACACAACAAACTAAATTAGGAAAAACAAATACAACAAAAACTAAGCCAAAGGAGAAATCGACAAATCAAAAACAATATGGAAACACTAAGAAAAAAACCAAAGCTTAACACATTACAAAAAATATCAGAAATTGCTTAGTAAAATAGCCAAAGCTGCCAACATTGTCATAAAGAGATTGACTATAAACCTTAGGATTATGGCATCCTTATCCTTTTATTTGTATATTGCTTCATTCCAGTTGGGACTATAGGTTGGTTACTTGGTACCACAAAACTACTATTAGAATTTATATGGTCTTTTTGAGGATTCATTTTGTTTGTAATTTGAACCTGCCCTTTTATTTTGCACTTGGGTTGGTTTTCTACATTGTCCTTTATTTCTCTTTTTTTTACTTTTACTATTATTTCTCAACATCAAGGCAAGATATTTTAATGATTTCTCATAATGCAATCCTTCTTGTTCCCTCTCTTCATCAAAATGTATCTCCATAATAACTATTTCTATTTGACTATCCTCATCATTTGCTTGCTCATCAATGGAGAGAATTTCAAAGGTGTTAGGAGAAATAATTGTTTTCTCTTTTGTTGTTATTTTTTTGTGTTTTTTGTTTAGGGATTTAAAACCCTACAAATTCCCCATCCTCTTTCTCTTTTTTAGGGTCCTTATGTGGACAATCCTTGGCTAGATGACCATATTCATTAAAAATTCCGAATCTAAATGAAATATTTTCATAATCTACAACTTGGTCCCATATTGTAAAGTAATCTTCTCTAGAAGTGGTTTGTCAAAATCAATCAAAACACAAATCCTTGCATAAATCATATGCTCTAACTATTGGGTACAATAACTGTTGGGTAAAATACGAAGTCATCATGTAAACTCCTAACGAATTTCCAATTGTTTTAAATATATTTGGATGCTAGTTTTCTATTGAAAGACCAAATAAATGGACCCAATCAGGGGTAGTTGATGGCATCTCTTCCTCATATTTGAACTTGGTATGCCAAGGCTTCATGAAGAGCCATGCCCTATGAAAGCATGAGATTTCGGAAGAAAGAAATACTGAGATGCAATGAAAACAGAACTAGTTTGATACATGAAATAACACTGATATAATCAAATCAAAAGCAGGAGCACAACCCTTTTTATTAATGTGAATTCAACTTGGTTACAACACATCTCCATTTTTAAGGGCTAGGAGAATTAGCATAATTTCCATTACAAAAAGTGCACAGTGATCTTCTTCTATATGCCCACATTTGAATCGGGCGGGCCAAAGTGTTGTCGCCATTTATGCCTGATGAATCCTTGCTCCTTGTTGTTCTTCCTACATTCAAAGAAACAGTAAACTGTTTAGTAGCACCTGTGTTAAAATGAAACAAGAGCATAAAGGCTGCTGCCAATAAAACAGTCACTGTTACCTGCAGGTCAATGAAGAACCAAAAAATGACTAAAACACGATACTATTTGCCAGTAAAATGTCTTCTAGAATATATATTTGAACACTGTTAACTGCAAGATATATTCGAACGTAGCAAGATATATTCGAACATACAACATAGTGCAAGATATATTCTAATGTAAAGCGTCAGTTATTTCGACAGCATAAAGTGTAAGATAAGATGAACACGTGATATCGAAATAGATTGAAATAAACTAAGAGCAACGTCTTCTGAATCTGATAAACGTCTAAACATCATAGAATACAATATGACAGAATAAAATAACTTGAAACTAAGAACGTGTGTGGGGTGCCCAAGCGGGCCGCCCCGTAAAAACTTGACTTTGGCACCAATCCACTAGGGATGGGCCCAAAATCTCAAAGAGTGAGTTGTGATGTCGTCAAATTGATAGTTTACTGTGTCCAATGTCGGGTCTGAAGGTTCGAATTCACGCTTCCAAAAACCACCCAACAACCTCTCTTGCGAAAGAGATTCTGGATGTGAAAAAGGTGAATCAAAACTGATGCAATCGGGTCTTTGGTTTAGTAGTACTTTGCTGCGTTAGAAAATGCTTGTCAACCTCCCCTTTATAGGTGGGAAATTCTACCGTTTTATAGACCCACGGGGTCTCTTTGGAGGGGGCACGTAGGGATGCCATGTGGCAGCCATGCCTTCTCAAAAGGGAGGAGACTCCGCCTTGACTAGGGCTTACATGACTGCCCTCGTAATAGTCCGCTAACTGCCAATCTACCCACCTACATGCATATGCACAGCAGGCAGCAATAACTGACTGTCCTCGACTGCCACTTGTCTATCATCTGCTTTGATGGCTCTAACGACACTTTTGAATGCTTGAATTTTGCCTTTGATTGATTGAATGTCTGCTCTTGAGTATTTTAATGTCCACCTTTGAGCAAATGTGAAGTTTGTCATGACATCGCGACATCGCGATATCGTGACGTTGCGATATCATGACACTTCAGGTGAACCTCCCCTTTGGGCTTTAGGTGTCTCGATTTTGTGACATCATGAAATCGTGACACCCTCGGCCAAGGCTCCCCTTTGGGCCTTAGGTGTCGCGATTTTGCGACGTCGCAAAATCACGACACCCTCGGCCAAGGCTCCCCTTTGGGGCTTAGGTGTCACGATTTTGTGACATTGTGAAATCGTGACACCCTCGGCCAAGGCTCCCCTTTGGGCCTTAGGTGTCACAATTTTGTGATGTCACAAAATCGTGACACCCTCGGCCAAGGCTCCCCTTTGGGCCTTAGCTGTCACAATTTTGTGATGTCACGAAATCGCGACACCCTCGACCAAGGCTCACGAAATCGCGACACCCTCGGCCAAGGCTCCCCTTTGGGCCTTAGGTGTCACGATTTTGCGACGTCACAAAATTGCGACACCCTCGGCCAAGGCTCCCCTTTGGGCCTTAGGTGTCGCGATTTCGCGACACCCTCGGCCAAGGTTCCCCTTTGCTTAAGGCTTGCTTGTAATTAAAGTTTGCTCTTGCTTAAGGCTTGTTTTTAATTAAAGTTTGCTTTTAATTAAAGTTTGCTCTTGCTTAAGGCTTGCTAAAATGACCAGCTTTTCTTTGTTTACTTTTTGACCTTCTAAACTGCTGTGTAAGTGGCTAGGACCACTGTTTGACCTCTGAGGGCTACCCTGAAAGCTATGTACATCAATGCGATCAGTGTTTGTAGTCACATAATCGGATTGGTGCTGTTTTGGTGTCTATAGATGCCCCTTTTTGGGAAGCACTACGGGTGACACAGTGCTGAGCAAAAATAGATAACCAAAGCACTAATGATTAGGGTTTCTTGGTAACTGAAAGCACGAGATTTCGGGCAAAGGAAACACTAATTGCGATGCATTCAAAATCAAATACGCTTAAGTCCTAGAAATGTAAAATGCATGAAATGAGAGAGACGCATTGAAATGAGATACAAGTAAATGGAGAAAACACAGCCATTTCATTAAACTCTTTTGATTTCTGTTACAAAGATGCCTCCTCCCTTTTCAGGGGCTAGGAGTGTTAAAAGAATTTGATTACAATCGAGACTTAAGGTTCGTCTTTCCGCGTTCCCACACTTGAAATGGGCGGGCCAAGACGATGTCGTCGCTGATGTTGATGAGTCCTTAACCTCTGCTGCTCCTCCTATGAACAAAGAAACAACAAAAATGTCAGTAGCACCTGCTGCAAATAAGAAGTGTTTGTTCTCTAAAATCGCCAAAAGATGCATGTAAACATTCATCTGAAACAGTGAGTAAAGTGAGTCCAAATAGCCTAAAAACCTGACAGAAGGCAAAAAATATTACCAGAAGGCCATTGCCACTGGAACAGTAGGCCGATATGCCTTCAACTGGAATTCGTCCCTGGGCAGGACGAATTCTGACTGCAATTCATCCCTGGGTGGGACGAATTCTTCTGTGTTGGAAAAGCCGACCTGATGCTGCTCCAATGTTGAATCCCGAGACCTCCAAAACACCTGCAAATAGAGGGGTTATGTAATTGGGGCCATTTTGGGATGACCCAGATGGTCGGATTCTCCCAATTTTGCATCTATCATAGAGAATTTAATATCTCTATCTGCAAGTTAGTATAACAACAAAGCGACAAAAAGCATAACAAAATCTGAACAAAATGTTATGAAATTGAAGCTATGAATTCACCAAACAGAATAACACAAAATGCAACATGAATAAGTAATCTAGAATGCTTTTAGAATAAAACTTAGAAAGTGCGGGGGTGCCCAAGTGGGCCTCCCACCATTGGCACTTGATTCTGGCGCCAATCCACTAGGGATGGGCCCAAAACCTCTTAGGATTGGGATGTCTACGAATTGGTGGTGTAAGGTGGTCAAATGTTGGATTTGGGTTGGATGCACGCTTCCAAAAGCCACCCAATAACCTCCCTTGCAAAATATATTAGTGGATGTGAGAAGGTGAACCAAAAGGATGCAAGTGGGTATTCAATCGGACAACACTTCATTGCTTGAAATCGCCTCCAATATGCCTATTTTGGGTGAGAAAAGTCCCACCTTTTATAGACCCATGGGGTCTCTTTTGAGAGGGAAGCATAAGTGCCATGTGTTGGTCATAGGTGCCATGTGGCGGTTATGTCTTCCCATGAGGGAGGAGAGTCCTCCATGACTTGGGCTTTCATAACTGCCCTTGTGACAGTCCTCTAATGGCCTATCTGTCCACCCACACACGCGTGCGAGGTAGGAGTCATCAACTGACTGTCCTGGGCTGCCACTTGGCACCATTCTTATTTTTGCCCGTTAAACTCAGAATTCATCCCTACCAGAGACGATTTCAGAATTCGTCCCTGGGTGAGACGAATTCCAGTTAGTATTCGTCCCTGGGTGAGACGAATACTGAGCGAAGTGTCTAAATGTACCAAATTGCTTCCTGACCTTACAAAATTGCTATGAAAGTGGTTAAGACCACTATTTGACCTTTGAGGGCTACCCTGGGGGCTGTGTTTGTCAAAGCGATTAGTGTTTGCAGTCACATAATCAGATTGGTGCTGTTTTGGTGTCTATAGATGCCCCTTTTTGGGATGCGCTGTGCATAGCGCAGCGTCGAGCAAAAATAGATAACCAAAGCACTAATGATTAGGGTTTCTTGGTAACCTAACCAACTTTTGATGCCCCAAGCATGGAAAGGGCATGCATTCTTGAATCCTTGCTTCTGACAAGCTGAGTTTGATTTCAAGTGTCAACCTATTTTGGTGAGGTGTGACTTGAGCTTGGACACTGATCAGTCATGATTAGGCAAAGGGCACAACCTTTTATCCTCAGGGGAACCTTGTGTTCATGATTCACGAAATTCCAAGTGTTTGATTGATTTGATTGTTACTTGTTTACTGCCCCAAGTAGGAGCGTAATTGTCTTTGTCAATGATTATTTGAATGCATGTCATTTTCCTTAATTGGGTGTGTGATTGTCGATTGGTGACTAAGTGTGACTACCCCCTCAAGCGACGAATCGATGAGGGAATGACCTTCGTGAGAAAAGCGATGAGTCGCTTGACCCAATATGACTTGTGCAATGGTGCCTTTAGATGGTTTATCATTAAGCATGTGCAATTTTTCCAACATTTGGACCTGTTTTTGGTGGGTGTTAACCCTTTTGGTGATGTCGTAATGGGGTGAAATTATCGAAAATCCATCTTCCCGTGGAGCGGTTTGGATATTGTAGCCTTCTTGGGGAAGTAGGAGAGTGAGAATTTTAACCCCGACATCGAATTTATTTGCCTAGACGTTAAGTGCAAGAGCACTTGTATCCGGTAATGCTTATTGCTTTTTTTTGTGTTGCATTTTTTATTGTTTTTGTTGTTTTTTTTTTGTGACACCATTTGGGGTTTAAATCGTCAAAAATCCGTCTTCCCGTGGAGCGGTCCGGCTATTGTAGCCTTCTTAAGGAGTAGGATAGTGACAATGTAAACCCCGACATCAATTTTTCTATGCCAAGAGGTTAAGTGCAAGAGCACTTGTGTCTAGCAATGTTTATTGCTTTTTGTTTGTGTTGCATTTTTTTGTTGTTTTGTTGTTTTGATTTTCTTTGATCTTATGCATGATGGTTGATGAATATGGATGTATGCATGTTGATTTATTTTTATGGATGCATATGCAAATTTTTTTGATTTATATGTGATATGCAGAGATAAAATGGATGAATGGGATTTGTGATTTTTGGCTATGGCACCATAGACTGTTTAGAACTCTGTTATTTTGTTTTTAGGCGATTGTTGTGATGAATGACTTTACATGTATACATGGTTTTTCTTTTTTTGTATTTTATGATGGTATTGCAAAGATGAAAAGTAGCGTAGTTGGTTTAAAAATGTAGCTAAGGTTTTCTGAGACTCAGACGGTTTTAACTCACTAGCCATGACTGTACTTTATATTGCAAGACTTTTAAATAAGGTATGAATCAGACCTGTTTTTGACCAAGCTATTTCACATCCTTGTGTGTGCAATTGAGTTCATTTATGTGGTATTTGTCAGGATACCGCTAGTGCCAGATGGGATTTCAACCGAACCTGTACTGAGGATAACCTAATTAGCTCCATGAATTACTTTGTTGTATTCAATTAGATGAATCTATGGTGTTATCCAGGGTGCCATAAGCTAGCTCATCCACATGCAAACATTGATCTGTACGCAAGTTAATGTGACAGATATATCGTCATACGAGAAGTTTACCGCCAGTTACCGATAGGCTATCAAACAAACCAGAACTACGGCTTGCCTCATGACCTGTTAGAATGCTGAGAGTTCCAGGGATTCAAGTTCAACTCCCTTATTTTCTTCAATTGTATTGGGATACTTGCTCGTTTGTAGTGATAAGATCACTGTTTATTTTGATTTGTTTTTCTTTTGAGCAAGGGATTGGGGATATGGAGTGACGAAAATCACTATTGTTTGTGTCGTTTGATGTGTGCACTATAGTATGTCAAATTTTGGAGTTTTGACATTTTGCAAAATTTTGATGTTTTGCAACTACTGAGAATTAGGGATTCTTAGGGAATTGGGAAGGGAGGATGCTTGTCCTTTTGCCAAATCTCAGCATTCTTGGGGTCATTCACATAGGGGGATGAGCAAGATACCCGTTTCGCTTGTGGCGACCTGTATTACTGTGCAGGTTTCATCTTTCGTTCACACAACTTAGGAATTGTTTTATGTGTTTTAATTTGTGTTGGGATGTTACGTAACAAGGTGTATTTCAAGTATGACTCTACCTTCATAAAATCTATTTGACTCGGTACATTACGGAGCTAAAGAGCAAAATGATGACTGAATCATGAAAACTTTTGATACATTAGAAGACCACTGACTCTAGTGTGGTAAAAGCAATGCATGTTGTTTTTGTTGTTTTTGTTTTTGTATGCATCCTATGGTGCCTTTGACCTATACGACCACAAATATGCAATGTATGGATGCAATTTTAATGCAGCTACATGTTTTTGTATTTTTTATGGATTGATTTTTGTGAATATGAATATGAGGTGCGAGAAGAGCTCTCGATTGATGAATTTGAGTATGCCTAGATATGAGATGCAATTTTTTGTTGTTTTTGATTATTTTTTATTTTTGACCAAGTGATTGTGGACATCCTTGGAGCATTTTGGTGACCAAGTGATTGCGATAATCCTTGGGGATTTTTGGGTGACCAAGTGATTGCGATAATCCTTGGAGATTTTTGGGTGACCAAGTGATTACGATAATCCTTGGAGGTTTTTGGGTGACCAAGTGATTGCGATAATCCTTGGAGCTTTTTGGGTGACCAAGTGATTGCGATAATCCTTGGGGCTTTTTGGGGTGCTCAAGTGATTGCGATAATCCTTGGGGATTTTTGGGTGACCAAGTGATTGCGATAATCCTTGGGGCTTTTTGGGGTGACCAAGTGATTGCGATAATCCTTGGAGCTTTTTGGGTGACCAAGTGATTGCGATAATCCTTGGAGCTTTTTTGGGTGACCAAGTGATTGCGATAATCCTTGGAGCTTTTTGGGGTGACCAAGTGATTGCAATAATCCTTGGAGATTTTTGGTTGACCAAGTGATTGCGATAATCCTTGGAGCTTTTGGGGTGACCAAGTGATTGCGATAATCCTTGGAGCTTTTTGGGTGACCAAGTGATTGCGATAATCCTTGGAGATTTTTTGGGTGACCAAGTGATTGCGATAATCCTTGGAGCTTTTTGGGGTGCCCAAGTGATTGCGATAATCCTTAGAGCTTTTTGGGGTGACCAAGTGATTGCGATAATCCTTGGAGCTTTTTTTGGGTGACCAAGTGATTGCGATAATCCTTGGAGCTTTTTTGGGTGACCAAGTGATTGCAATAATCCTTGGAGCTTTTTGGTTTGACCAAGTGATTGCGATAATCCTTGGAGCTTTTTGGTTTGTATTATGGCTCTTCAGGAGATAGAGGTACCCCTAGCTTGATGGTCTTTGCACTCCAGATCTAGCTTTGGAGGTATGGGCACAAATGGATCGGCCCTATGCACGGATAGGAGGATAGGGTCCGACCTCGACACTGATGTCATTATGAGGTCTTTGGGTGGAAGTTGATCTTTGTGTGCCCAAAGTGGCGGATGTAATGCTTGGTCCCACTATGGTGGGTTAACGCACCACTCATGCCCTAGTAGTATGCCCATCTGTCCCATTAGATCTTCATGAGTTAAAGGGCGGTGATGTCGTCGTGCATGTCTGAGATAGTCCATCTCAGTCTCATCTTTTGAATCACTTTCGGAGACCCAAAAATGTTCATTCTCTTCAGCAACTATTGCTTGTGACATTGAGGGTTCTCTTTGTTCCAGTAAGTTAATCTGGTCCCATTGCGGTTGTTCCACTCTTGGTGGAGGAACCTGATTCTCTTGGCACTGTGTTGATTCAATTGGAATCTCTAAGGGGAATAGCTTCAAAAAGATGTCTAGAAGTCGTTGATGTTCTCTTTGAGGATTAATCTCTAAACTTTCACCTCTCTCTAGCAAAGGAGAGGGATTACTACTATTGCCAAGGGTGTTTGTTGACCATGGGAGGTAATCTCCCAATGTATATTCTATATTTGGATTGGCATAAGGATCTAATGCCAATCCCCCCTTGTTGCCTATTTCTAGGCCTTGCATATTTTCGACCAAGATGTCTAAGGGCAGGGGGTGGTTGAACCCTACTCATGAATTATCATATGGCATCTGATATCTTGGTTGGCAAAGGACCCGCATCCCTTGCTCATATCTGCCTAGCCCGTATCCATGCCAATTGCATTGGCCGAGATATTTTAGGGCAAATTCTGGGTTTGATAGATAATTGTTGTTTTCAACAAGAGGCTCTTCGTTTGCTTCCTTTTTTTGTATGGTTCAAGACCATGATCAAGGCCCCCATACACAAAATTTGTCTGGTTTGGTGGGTAGCCTATAGGAACAACTGTCACTATGGGAAGGCGAGGTCTTCCCATGTCCTGTACTGACTCCAATGCGGGGGTTTCCACAACATTTTGCACTAAATATTCCCCCAGGCCCGTACTGGCCATTTCAACAGTGATTGTCGATGATTGGGTGGGAGGAAATGGGAGTCCTTCCTGATTCCATTCCATGTTCGGCATTTTAGGAGTCTCCGCTTCCGCTGTGTGAGGTGTTTCTTCTATTGATACCATTGAAATTGTGGGTAACCCCTCTTCTAGAGGCTTAGCATCTTCCATGATTTGTTTTCCCTTGTCCTTCTATTTGGCCATGACAGGTGGCGTTGATGATGAAGGAGAAGATGATGAAGTCTCACCTGGCTAGGATTTTTCCTTGTTGGTCACCAGTGGTGCCTACGATATTGGACCCTATTTAGATGGATTTAGCTGGAAATCCAAATGCGTTGAGGGGAGGGTCGATTGAGGCAGGAATTGTACCACATTGCAATACTTGAAGGGCTCTAAGTCCATTGGGACTACATGTATTTCTCCTTCAAAAGCATACTTTAAGCACTGGTGAGCGATCGAAGGGACACACTTCATGTCCCTGATCCAAGGCCGCCCTAGCAGTATATTATAAGCCATCTCGCCTTCCAACACATGGCATAGTGCAGGTATTGACTTTTGTCCTACCTGGACAGGTAGAACAACTGTACTGACTGTTGAGCATATTGCATCGTTGAAAGCTCGCAGTGTGTACGTGGAGGCTATGATGTGAGAGGCTGGAAGCTTCAAATGTTTTAGTGCTACAGTGGTAATGATGTTACTGGATGAGCTAGTATCTACGAACACTCTCTTGTATAGGATCCCGTTGACCCACGCTATAACTTGCAGGGGTCGATCTTCCATGTCATTCGATATCATTTTTACCTCATCTTCTCTAAAGGTAATGACCGGCTCCGTACATTGTTTCACATGTCCCACGAAGTTGTTGAAATAATTTGCTTCATGAGGCTGTAATTTGATGGCTTTTAAAATGTCCATAAGAGCTTCCCTATGGGGTGTTGATTATTGAATAAGCTCGTAAATGAACAGCCTAGCCGATGTGGTCTGCAAACTCTGCGTGAGTTTGGTCTATATCGTGACCTCGGGTCTAGACGGAAGCTACTGCGTTGGGCATTGTTGAGGCTGCGATGTTGTCGAAACTTCCCTCGTAGCTACCTCGGGAGCAACTGCTGGGTACTTTTTGTTCCTTGTCACTATACTAATCATTCCCACAAATCCTTGCATGGGAAGATTCTATCGCACCTCGTTAATCTAGAGAGGTTTTGCCTATGCTTCGTGGGCAGGCAAAGGGTCTTTGAATACCCACATTTGTTGATTATTTGGCGCTATGGGGTTGTCCACGGCCAATGTTCTATTGTCGATCAAATCTTGGATTAATTATTTGAATTTCCAGCATCCATTCAAGTCATGTCCTCTGCTCCTATGGAATCTATAATACAATTCCTCTCTATATCCCCTAGGGTTAGGAGCGTTAGGGTCTATTGTTTGGATTTTTGGCAGAGTGACTAAATTTTCCACTGACAAGCGGTCAAATAGGGAGTCCCTGGACTCCGTGTAAGGGGTGAATTGTTGCCTAGGATGATGTTGCTGATTCTGCTCCTGTCTTCTATTATCTCTTTCATAACCAGGAGGCACTGCCTAGTAATTAGCCTTTTGGGGCTACATTTCTTGCACAAGCATGGGAACATTTATCACAACTTGGTTAACCATAGCATGTTGTGGTTGCGTTGTCCCGATTTTAGTGGTTTTATTCCACTCTTTCTTTTTAGGCTTGGCGATTGCGCCTTCGCCTATTTTGATCTCTTCTATAACTTTGGCTTGCGCCAAAGCTTCTTCTAAGCTGGTGTATTGCTACAGCTGCAATAGCCCAAAGATCGATTTCAAGCAACTTTTTGCGAACATCTATGTGAGATCAGACATAGGGGGACGGTAGGGTAACTTAGAAAGCAAAGCTCTCCATCGATTCCTGTATGCTGCCATTGTTTCTTCCTCAAATTTCCTGAGGCTAGCCAGATCACTCAGTGATGCCTTCTTCCTTGTGTTGAAGGCAAAGCATTCAAGAAACGCATCTACTAATTGATCTAGGTTGCTTATGCTGTGTTTTGGTAATTGCGTGAACCAATCCGAGGTAGGGCCTGTGAATGTGGTTATGAAATTTCTAAGCAACAATGCGTCGTTATCTTGGATGCCGAAGCATTGGCTTAGAAATCTTGTAACATGTTCTTGTGCATCCTCTTCACCTTTAAAAACTGCCAATTGAGGCAACTTGAAGTGTTCGGGGTAAAGAGGTGTAGGCACTGAGGGATGCACCGGATGACTACGGAGTTGACGTAATGTGGGTTTTTGATGCCCAGCAACTTTTGTCTCCACAAACTCTAAACGCTCTAATAGCACTTTGTATGCATCGAAAGATTTTATTTCTTCCTCTCTTGTTTGCTCCCGTTGTAAGTTATGGAAGACTAGAGGCCTATGGAGGGGTGGCCGAGTGGCAGCCCTCCTGCCTTGATGGGGCATTTCAGCCCATTCTATCTCTGGTTCATACTCCTCGTAAAGTTCTTGAGGAGTCTCTGGGCGAGACCTATAACCCTGATTGAGTCCCTTCTGAAGGTACCCATCATTGTTTTGGGGAGTGGCCTCCCTCTTGTGTCTATAAGGTCTTGGAGGCAAAGCTTGATGAGGTCGTGGAGACCTATCCTGCGCCAACATATTATGCCTCTCATATTTTTTGACTCTTTGAGTGCGAGGGGTTGGCCCCCTCTCAGGTAGTTCATAGAGTAACTCATCCGCTTCACGTTGCATGCGCTCTCTATCCAAGCGGTGTCGATACTCTATCTCCTGATGACTTTGTTTAAGCCGCGTGATTTTGGCTTGACGAGTGGCATGTCTGGTGACTATCAGGTCAATTTGGTCTACCCTATTTTGCTCAGGAGGTTCGAATGTTTCTCCTATGTGTTTGTCTCGATCTTGATTATTTGAAATTTCAATGGGTCGCTTCCCTCTGTCGAGGTAGGCGACAATTACTCGAGGCTCTGGCCTCGATGTATGATCATGATACCTAGCAAGTGCAGAAACACAAGGTTCCCACACTATTTGTTGTCCTCGAGGAATGCGATGGTTTTCCTTGTATTCCCTTTCATGGGTTTGAAAGGGGCGGGCGGAGTTAGCTCGCCCTGTGTAAGGAGCCCTGTGCTCTAGATTTTGTCTTTTCGTCCTGATGGGAGGTAAAGAAGGGATGCCATATCCACGTTGTCCCTCCAAATGGACAGTGTGCCTTTCTAGCGCTTCATAACGCTGTGGCAACTCATAGTGAGCATCTAAGGGAGCTCTCCTATGGATGTACCCCTCATGGGAGGGTGTGTGCTGGGCGCTATTTTGAACAAGAGTGCCCCTAGAAGAGGTGCCCCTATAGTCCCTTTCTATTAAGGTGTGGAGGGGATTGCCTTGTGTGTTAGGTCACCAAGGTGGTATGATCAAATCCTTGGGACTATAACAGATATGACTCATTCCCCCTGGATATTCCCCATAGCATCTGCCCATGATTGGGCTTGGCTACGGGTGAGCACCATGACGATGTCTCTCTAAAAACCCTAAAATTTGAAATAAGTCAAATGGGGCCCAAAATTGGCATGTGCATCCCTATTATAGTATATAAGACAAAAATGAATTTTCAAGTCTTAGGTCTAAATACATTAGGATATATTGACATCCAAACAGCTCAAAAAGTGTAAAAAAATGGGCATGCAATTTTAAAACCTAATTTTGGGGCCCTAGATGATGGAATTTTGCCCCGAAAACTAACTTTTTGGAGAAAATAGGATTCTAGGGAATCACATTTGTTCAAAATTATCCCAACTAACTCCCTGTAAAATTTCAAGTCAATCGGAGCTACGGTTGAGAAGTTATGGCCCCGACAAGATGCACTAAAATTTAGGAAAAAAAGTAAAATTTCCTAAATTTCGTTGGATGCTCTCGCATCACTTATGGGCACATTTGAGGTGATTTTTGGTTGACCAAAGGGTTCATGGACACCTTTGGGGCATTTTTGAGTGACAAAGCGATTACGGGAATCCTTGGAGCTTTTGGAGAAAATGACAAAATGCGTAGATTTTTATCTTTTGTTTATGATTTTTCTTTTTGTTAACACAAACCGTGATTATCTCTTTTAAGGATTAATGGTGTGTCCTAAACTGGTTTAGTGCATTTTGATGTTTTGTTTTGTTTTTGAATGTTTTGAAAAACGTTTAAATGCATAATGAAGGCTCATATAACTCCAAAAATGGTCGCCCCTTCAATATACCAACCTCTCTATATACCCGCCCTTACGAGAGGGAGACTATAGGTACGTGAGAGCAGATGGTACGTGGTACGTAGGAGATACAGAAGGGGGATTGTCCTGTCAATGGCACCTACCATAGAAGACTTATCCTCGCACTTATGGGAATCACCCCAGTGACACTCGGTCAGCTTTCATCAAGATTTACGCCTAACAACAGTGATAATCGGGAAATGGATGCAAAGCTAAGCCAAGGTGGTGATGAACCCACCGTTGCTCTTGCTCAAGGGCTGGGGTCTTACGACCAGCTCCTTGGTTTATAGTTACTGTGTGAAGTGTGTGGGATTCATTTTATTTAAAAAAAATGAAACAAGCATAAATGACTTTCCCTAAGCAATGCAGGATAAAATGAAAACAACCAAAGAAATAGAAACATAAACAGAAAATTTAACAAAGATTATGAAAATCCCTACCTCTTCTCTGCCTGGACTGGTTGCTTCTGAATTTCTGCTCTGAAAATCTATAGGCAGGAATTCGTCCCTCTATGAGACAAATTGCAGAACAGAATTCGTCCCTACCAGAGACGAATTCGAATTCGTCTCAGGGTCAGATGAATTGCAGTAAAGAATTTGTCACAGTCAGAGACGAATTTGAATTCGTCTCAAGGTCAGATGAATTGTAGTAAATAATTCGTCACAGTCAGAGATGAATAGTAGTCTGCAACAAAAAAAATGTACCTGTCAAGCACAAAACACAAAAATTTAATCAATTTCTATGATTTTAAAAACCAGGGAACAGGTCCCACCATGATCGCCACTGAAAGCATGAGATTCCGGGCAAAGGAAACACTAATTGCGATGCATTCAAAATCAAATACGCTTAAGTACTAGAAATGTAAAATGCATGAAATGATAGAGATGCATTGAAATGAGATACAAGTAAATGGAGAAAACACAGCCCTTTCATTAAACTCTCTTGATCTCTGTTACAAAGACGCCTCCTTCCTTTTCATGGGCTAGGAGCGTTAAAAGAATTTGATTACAATCGAGACTTAAGGTTCCTCTTTTCACGTGCCCACACTTGAAATGGGCAGGCCAAGACGATGCCGTCGCTGATGTTTATGAGTCCTTAACCTCAGCTGCTCCTCCTGCGAGCAAAGAAACAACAAAAATGTCAGTAGCACCTGCTGCAAATAAGAAGTGTTTGTTCTCTAAAATCACCAAAAGATGCATGTAAACATTCATTTGAAACAGTGAGTAAAGTGAGTCCAAATAGCCTAAAAACCTGACAGAAGACAGAAAATATTACCAGAAGGCCATTGCCACTGAAACAGTCGACCGATCTGCCTTCAACTAGAATTCGTCCCTGGGCAGGACGAATTCTGACTGCAATTCGTCCTTGGGTGGGACGAATTCTTCTGTGTTGGAAAAGCCAACCTGATGCTGCTCCAATGTCAAATCCCGAGACCTCCAAAACACTTGCAAACAGAGGGGTTATGTAATTGGGGCCATTTTGGGACGACCTAGATGGTCGAAATCTCCCAATTTGGCCTCTATCCTTGAGAATTTGATATCTCCGCCTGCATGTTAGTATAACAACAAAGCGACAAAAAGCATAACAAAATCTGATCAAAATGTTATGAAATTGAAGCTATGAATTCACCAAACAGAATAACACAAAATGCAACATGAATAAGTAATCTAGAATGCTTTTAGAATAAAACTTAGAAAGTGTGGGGGTGCCCAAGTGGGCCTCCCACCGTTGGCACTTGATTTCGATGCCAATCCACTAGGGATGGGCCCAAAACCTCTTAGGATTGGGATGTCTGCGAATTGGTGGTGTAAGGTGGTCAAATGTTGGATTTGGGTTGGATGCACACTTCCAAAAGCCACCCAATAACCTCCCTTGCAAAAGAGATTAGTGGATGTGATAAGGTGAACCAAAAGGATGATAGTGGGTATTCAATCAGACAACACTTCGTTGCTTCAAATCGCCTCCAATCTGCCTATTTTTGGTGAGAAAAGTCCCACCTTTTATAGACCCATGGGGTATCTTTTGAGAGGGAAGTATAAGTGCCATGTGTTGGTCATAGGTGCCATGTGGCGGTTATGTCTTCCCATGAGGAAGGAGAGTCCTCCATGACTTGGGCTTTCATAACTGCCCTTGTGACAGTCCTCTAATGGCCTATCTGTCCACCCACACATGCGTGCGAGGCAGGAGTCATCAACTGACTGTGCTGGGTTGCCACTTGGCACCATTCTTCTTTTTTCTTGTTAAACTCAGAATTCGTCCCTACCAGAGACGATTTCGGAATTCGTCCCTGGGTGAGACAAATTCCAGCTTAGTATTCGTCCCTGGGTGAGACGAATACTGAGCGAAGTGTCTAAATGTACCAAATTGCTTCCTGACCTTACAAAATTGCTATGAAAGTGGTTAGGACCACTGTTTGACCTCTGAGGGCTGCCCTGGGGGCTGTGTTTGTCAAAGCGATCAGTGTTTGCAGTCACATAATCGGATTGGTGCTGTTTTGGTGTCTATAGTAACCTAACCAACTTTTGATGCCCCAAATATGGGAAGGGCATGCATTCTTGAATCCTTGCTTCTGACGAGCTAAGGAATTTGATTCCAAGTGTTAACCTATTTTGGTGAGGTGTGACTTGAGCTTGGATATTGATCAGTCATGATTAGGCAAAGTGCGTAACCTTTTGTCCACAGGGGGAACCTTGTGTTCATGCTTCGGGAATACCAAGTGTTTTATCAATTTAATGATTGCTTATTTACTGCCCCAAGCAGGAGCGTAATTGTCTTTGTCAATGATTCTTTGAATGCATGTCATTGTTGTGATTAGGTGTGTGCTTGTTGATTGGTGACTAAGTGTGACTACTCCCTCAAGCGACGAATCAATGAGGGAATGACATTCATGAGAAAAGCGACGAGTCGCTTGACCCAAGATGACTTGTGCAAGGGTGCCTTTAGATGTTTTATCGTTTAAGCATGTGCAATTTCTCGACCTTTGAACCTATTTTTGGTGGGTGTTAACCCTTTTGGTGATGCCATAATGGGGTGAAATCCTCAAAAACCCATCTTCCCATGGAGCGGTCCGGCTATGGTAGCCTTCTTGGGGAAGTAGGAGAGTGAGAATTTGAGCCCCGACATCGATTTTTTTATGCCAAGAGGTTAAGTGCAAGAGCACTTGTGTCTGGCGATGCTTATTGCTATGTTTTTGTGTTACATTTTTGTGATGTTTTTGTTGTTTTGATTTTCTTTATTTGTGTATGTATATGTTATGATTTTATGTTATGCATAATGATTGATGTTGATGGATGCATGTTACTTTATATTGATGTATGCATATGGTATGATAAATGTGATTGTTGTATGTTGATTTATTTTGATGGATGCATGATGAATGCAAATGTTTTTTATTTATATGTGATATGCAGAAATGAAATGGATGAATGGACTTTGTGATGTTTGGCTATGGCACCATAGACTGTTTAGAACTCTATTATTTTGTCTTTTAGGCGATTGTTGTGATGCATGACTTTGTATGTAGACATGTGGTTTTTATTTTTGCTTTTGTATTTTCTGTTGGTATTGTAAGGATGAAAAGTAGCGCAGTTGGTTTAGAAATGTAGCTAAGGTTTTCTGAGACTCATATGCTTTTAACTTACTAGCCATGACTGTACTTTATCTTATGAGACTTTTGAACAAGGTATGAATCGGACTTGTTTTTGACCAAGATATTTCACATCCCTGTGTTTGCAATTGAGTTTATTTATGTAGTATTTGTCAGGATACCGCTAGTGCCAGATGGGATTTCAACCGAACCTATACTGAGGATCACCTAATTAGCTCCACTAACTCCTTTGTTGTATTTAGTTAGATTAATCTACGGTGTTATCCAGGATACCATAAGCTAGCTCATCCTTATGCAAACATTGGTCTACACACATGCAAAGCGAATGTGACAGACATATCGTCATGCGGGTAGGATATCCCCATTACCAGATAGGCTATCAACCAAACCTATAATTAGGATAACCTAGATGGTTTTCGAATGCTGAGAATTCTAGGGATTCATGTTCAGGATATTTGTTGGCTGAATGATTTAGAAAGTTGCTCGTCTATATAGTGATGAAGATCACTGTTTATTTTCTATTAATTCTTTTTGAGCAAGGATTTTGAATAGTGGTGATAACCACTATTATTTGATTTTGTGTTTTGAGTATTGTGAATTTGAGCTTGTGAATGGCTTTGATCCTTGTGGCCTTGGGGATGACTACCCATCCTAGTTAGGGGCGGATAGTACGAATCCTTATGACATTGGGGACCAAGGGGATGATGGAGATTATGGAGTAAGGGCATTGATCTTTTAGGCCTTGGGGATGACTATCCATCCTGGTTAGGGGTGGATAGTACGAATCCTTACAACTTGGAGACCAAAGGTGAATGGAAAGTGTTAGGATGATGATTTGTTGGAATTTTGTTTGTGAATGGCATTGATCCCTTTTAGGTCTTGGGGATGACTACCCATCCTTGGCAAGGATGTGTAGTACAAATCCTTACAACTTTGGGAACCAACTATGATTGGGATTTGGTAGTAGTGAAAACCACTGTATATGGAGGTGAATGGATAGGAAAGAGCTTGTACTTTTGTCAATTATTAGCATTCTAGAACCATTCACATGGGGGGATGAGCAAGATAACCATTTCGCTTATGGTGACATAGGTTACCCTGCAAGTTTCATCTTTCGTTCACACAACTTGGGAATTTTTTATGTGTTTTAAATTGTGTTGGGATGTTACGTAACAAGGTGTATTTCAAGTGTAACTCTACCTTCGTAAAATCTGTCTGACTCGGTACATGACGTAGCTAAAAAACAAAATGATGACTGACTTACGAAAAATCTTGGTACATTAAAAGACCACTGACTCTAGTGTGGTAAAAGCAATGCATGGTGTTTTTGTAAAATGGAACAGTGTGGAACAAGATGGACTAGCAAAGCAATTACAGCCTATGATGCCTTTGACCTATACGACCACAAATATGCAATGTATGGATGCAATGCTTTAATGCAGCTATGTATTTTTTTGTATTTTTGATGGATTGATTTTTTTTTTAATATGAAGATGAGGTGCAAGAAGAGCTCTCTATTGATGAATTTGAGTATGCCTAGAAATGAGATGCAAAAATTTTGTTGTTTTTGATGATTTTTGTTGTTTTTGAATTTTCTTGATTTTTGACCAAGCGATTGTGGAAATCCTTGGAGCATTTTGGGGTTGACCAAGAGATTTTAGGAATCCTTGGAGCATTTTGGGATTGACCAAGCGATTTTATGGATCCTTGGAGCATTTTGGGATTGACCAAGCGATTTTAGGAATCCTTGGAGCATTTTGGGATTGACCAAGCGATTTTATGGATCCTTGGAGCATTTTTGGGATTTGACCAAGCGATTTTGATAATCCTTGGAGCATTTTGGGATTGACCAAGTGATTTTAGTAATCCTTGGAGCATTTTTGGGATTTGACCAAGCGATTTTAGGGATCCTTGGAGCATTTTGGGATTGACCAAGCGATTTTAGAATCCTTGGAGCATTTTTGGGATATGGCTCTCTTAGATATGGAATGGTCACAAATGACTGATATTCAAGGGTTCTATTTCCTTGATACCATCAAGAGAAGCTAGCCGGTATGTCCCGGGTCCTATTTTGCTATCAATGACATATGGACCTAACCAATTTGCCGCAAATTTGTCCCTTAGGTGGGATGGAAAACTGGAATTTTGCTGGTTTTCCTTCAAAACCAAATCACCAACCCGAAAGTCTCTGAGGTGAACTTTCATGTTGTAATCTTTCTTAAGTCGCTATTGATAAATATGTAAATGCTCGAGAGCATTAACGCGTCGTTTGTCAAGCAACGTAAGCTGGTCTAACCGGGCCTGCCGCACAGAGTCATCATCGATGAACTCCTGCATTGATATGCACAGGGAAGGAATCTCCAACTCTAGAGGCATGACTACCTTGGAACCATACACAAGCAAAAATAGAGTGGCCCTAGTGGGCATCTGAATGCTAGTGCGATAGGCCCATAGGGCAAGTGGGATTTGAATGTGCCAATCCTTATGACTATCTGTGATGGTCTTTTTAAGGATGGCAACTAGAATTTTGTTTGACACTTCTGCTTGCCCATTCGCCTGCGGATAATAGGGTGTCAAAAAGTTGTGCTAAATTTTATACTTTGTGGTCAAAGCACGCACGTCTTTGTTCTTGAAAGGCGTCCCATTATCCGAGACTATTTTGGATGGAATACCAAAATGACATATGATGTTATGCAAAATGAACTCCACAAGGCGGGGTCCTGTTGTAGAGGTAAGCGGAATCGCTTCCACCCATTTGGTAAAATACTCTGTGGCCGTTATGATAAACGTGTGACGGCCTGACGATGTAGGGGAGATCTTTCCAATTAGGTTGAATCCCCACTGTGAGAATGGCCAAGCAGACTGGACTGTCTGCAAGGCCTGAGAAGGTACGTTCATCATATTGGCATGATTTTGACACTTCATGCACTTCTTGACATATGTGCAACAATCTCGCTCTAAATATGGCCAATAATAGCCCATGCGAAGAATGCGCTTTGCAATGGCCATACCACTAAAGTGGCCACCACATGTACCATCGTGCACTTGGGTGATCGCCCAAGTGGACTTTTGCTGGTCCAAGCAACAAAGGAGGATTCCTTCATATCTGCGACAATACAAAATGTCTCCTATCAAAACATACTTAGCCACTTTCTGCTTGAGTGCTCATTTTACGACATGAGTCAATCCAAGCGGGAGATTACCTAACTTGAGGTAGTCTCTAATGGGTAAATACCAGTCCTATTGATCAGAAACATCGACAGTATGAACAACCAATCCCTCTTGAAGTTCATCCCTAGAAAACACTGAATGGGATAGAACCTGTAAGAATAGCATTGTGTTGCTATTAATGGGAGTAGGGGAGAACAAGGACCCCTAGTTGGCACACTTCAGACTATCTTAGATTCGAGAGAACTTATCCGAGGATGGTTCAATCTGGATCATGTGGATTCCTGGCATCAATTCAGAGCTTGCACGCCCCATCACATATTGCGAAAAGGTTTTGACTTGAATGGTTGTCATATCACTGAAAAGGTCTTGCGGGATTAGTGACCCCAAGGAGGCCATTGTGTCTGCAAAATGATTCGATGATCGAGGGAGTGTCTCAATGTCATACCACTCAAGTTTTTCCAAGAATTTGTCCACAAGGGCTTTATAAGCCTACAGAACTGGGCATTTGCATTGATATAACCCTTTGACTTGATTGACTATTAAAAATGAATCACCAAAGATATTCAGTCGTTTGATGTTCATGGCGATTATTGTCTGAAGACCTAGGAGCAAGGCTTCATACTCTGCATTATTATTGGTGCACAGGAAGTTTAATTTAAATGACAAGGGCATTGGAGTGCCCTACGGTGTGAAGATTACAATTCCCGTGCCACCACCTTGCTCACATTTAGAACCATCGAAGAATAGGATTATGTTGGCCTGTGACTCAGGCTCATTAGAATCTGGCAATTATGAGACATGGAAGACCCCATCATCGGGTAGTTCTATGACTAGAGGCTGATCGTCTTCAAGAGGAGCCTCTGCTAGTTGATCGACTATGATTTGTCCTTTGATAGATTTATGTCCAATAAACTTCTATCCAATAAACTCAATGTCAAATTTCTTCAACAACATGATCCATTTCATCGTGTGACTACTATGATAAGTATGAATCATCATGTATCACAATGGATTCTCCTTAGACACAGCATACGTAGTGTTGCTCAGCATGTAGTGGCATAGCTTTTTGGTAGCAAACACCACTGCCAAGCAGATTTTCTCAACGTATGCATAGTTAAGTTCATAATTGACCAGGGTGCGGCTAAGATAGTAAGTAGCCGGTTCCTTGTGAAGTTCATTCTTCTAGGCTAGCATGGCACACAGTGCCACCTCAGTAGCTGAGATGTATAAGTAGAATGGCACTCCTGGTCTAGGTGGTGCCAATACTGGCAATGAAACCAGGTATTGTTTGATCTCGTCAAATGCTGACTGGCACTCGTCATCCCAGTGAAATGTAACCCCCTTGTGCAATAATTTGTTCATGGATAATTGCGCTATAAAGTGTTTAATCGACACAACCTTTCCCTATAGAATTTTGAGCTGCTTGATTGTAGTTGGGGGAACCATTTCAAGGATTGCCTTGACTTTCTTTGGGTCCACCTCGATTCCTTGCTTTGAGACTATGAAACCCAAGAGTTTTCCAGATGCGATGCCAAAGACGCGCTTCTTGGGATTTAGTCTAACTTTATGCTCCATGAGGCGATCGAGGATCTTGCTTAAGTCATCGATATGATTTGAGCGCAAAAGAGACTTGGCTAACAAATCATCCATGTAATCTTCCAAATTTTTGTGCATGTAATCATGGAAGATGTACGTCATGGCACGTTGGTAGGTGGCACCAGCATTTTTAAGGCCAAAAGGCATAACCTTATAAAAAAATGTCCCCCAAGGCGTTGTGAACACCGTTTTTAGTTGGTCTTCGGGATTGATACGAATTTGATTGTATCCTGAGAAACCATCCATGAGGGAAAGCATTTCGTGACTTGTTGTAGCGTCTACCAACACCTCGATGCTTGGAAAGGGGAAATCATCCTTAGGACTCGCTTTGTTTAGATCTCAAAAATTAGTGCATATGCGAATCCTCCCGTCGGGCTTCTTGACGGGAACCATGTTGGACAGACCATGGCAGATAATCCACGCAGATGACAAACTATGCATCCAACAGATTTTGCAATTCGTCTTTGACCATCAAGGCCACTATTGGGTGCATCTTACATAGTTTTTGCTTTACGGGCTTGATTGTCGGATCAAGCGTTAAATTATGTGTGACTAGCTACGGGTCTAGTCCTGGCATATCCTTGTATGACCATGCAAAAACCTCCTTCTTCTCTTTGAGAAGGGCAATGTAGTCGACTTGCTCTTTGGGGGAAAGACTTACCCCCAGGTTGAGAATCTATGGATTCATTGGATCTGTGCCGATATCTACGTCAGTCATCTCCTCAACTGACATGTGGGATCCGTCCTCCAACTGATGTGGATTCGGGATCAAATGGATATCATTAGCTGAGTTTAGATCTACGTTTGGAACCTCGGGTTCCTCTTTAGCCTAAAAAATATCTTGAGTTGTCCTTGGGGTAAAATGAGGCATTTCATCGAAATGCCAGTACTTTTATGGTGATAAAGGTGAATTGACGTGATCCTAGGCGATGGCATCTATGTCTAGATGCAATGACCATGCTGGATCGGCCGGATTGCGAATGGGTGTAGTCAAATCAATGGAGATCATGTGGATGGAATGAATTTGGTCTCCATTATCGTGGGTATGATAACTTGAATCTTCTAGATGCTCCCTATACTCTAGATCTGGCTCTAGGGGAACGGGCATGAACGGATCGACCCTATGTGTGAATAGGAGGACAGGGTCTTCCCTCGGCACTGATGTCATGATAGGGTCTCAGGGTGGACGATGTTCATCGTAGATTTGGAGCCATGGATCCAACACTTGGTCCCACCCCGCTGGGTCTACCCACCATTCATTCCCTAACCTTATGCCCATCTATCCCATCAGATCTTCATGAGTTAAAGGGTGATTATGAAATCATGCATGATTGAGATAGATCATCTTAGTCTCATCTTCTGAATCACTTTCAAAAATCCAAAAATGTTCATTCTCTTCAGTAATTATTTGCGACGTTGAAGGTTCTCCTTGTTCCAGCAAATTAATTTGGTCCCATTGCAGTTGTTCCAATCTTGGTGGAGGGACCTGATTTTCTTGACACTGTATTGACTCAACTAGAACCTCTATGGGGAACAAATTCAAAAAGATGTTCGAACATTGTTTATGTTCTCTTTGGGGATTAGTGTCTAAACTTTCACCTCTCTCTAGCAAAGGAGAGGGATTACTACTGTTGCCAAGGGTGTTTTTTGACCATGGGAGGTAATCTCCCAATGTATATTCTGTATTTGGGTTGGCATAAAGATCTGGTGCCAATCCCCCCTTGTTGCCTATTTCTAGGCCTTGCATATTTTCTACCAAGATTTCTAAGGGCAGGGGGTGGTTGAACCCTACTCCCAACTTATCATATGACATCTGATATCTTGGTTGGCAAAGGACACACATCCTTTGATCATATCTTCCTAGCCTGTATCCATGCCAATTGCATTGGCTGAGATATCTTAGAGTGAAGTCTGGGTTTGACAGATAGTTGATATTTTTAGCAAAAGGCTCTTTGTCTTCGTCCTTTTGCTTGCATGGTTCAAGACCATGATCGAGGACCCCATACACAAAATTTGTCTAGTTTGGTGGGTAACCTAGAGGAACAACTGTTCCTATGGGAAGGCGAGGTCTCCCCATATCATTTATTGACTCTAATGCGGGTGTTGCCACAAAATTCTGCACTATATTCTCCCCCAGGCCTATACTAGCCATTTCAATAGTGATTGTTGATGCTTGGGAGGGAGGGAACGAGAGTCCTTCCTGAGTCCATTCCATGTTTGGTGGGTTAGGAGTATTATATTTTGTTGTGCTAGGTATTTCCTCTATTGATACCATTGATATTGTTGGCAAACCCTCTTCTAGGGGTTGAGCCTCTTCCATGATATGTTTTCCCTTGTCCTTCTGTTTACCCATGATAGGCGACATTGGTAGTGAAGGAGCAGATGATGAAGACTCACCTGGCTGGGATTTTGATGATTTGGTCACCAGTGGTGCCTATGGTATTGGACCCTGTTTAGATGGATTTAACTAGAAATCCAAATGCGTTGAAGGGAGGGTCGATTGAGGCATTAATTGCACCGCATTGCAATACTTGAAGGGTTCTACGTCCATCGGGACTACATGTATTTCTCCTTCAAATGCATACTTTAGGCACTGGTGAGCGATCGAAGGGACACACTTCATGTCCCTGATCCATGGCCGCCCTAGCAATATATTGTAAGCCATCTCACCTTCCAACACATGGCACAATGTTGGTATTGTCTTTTGTCCTACCTAGACAGGCAAAACAACTGTGCCGACTGTCGAGCATATTGCATCGTTGAAATCTCATAGTTTGTATGTGGAGGCTATGATATGAGAGGCTGGCAGCTTCAAATGTTTTAAGGCTACAGTGGTAATGATGTTACTAGACGAGCCAGTATCTACCAACACTCTCTTGTATGGGATCCCATTGACCCGTGCGATAACGTGCAGGGGTGGATCTGCCATGTCATTCAATATTGTTTTGACTTCATCCTCTCTGAAGGTAATGACCAGCTTCGTACATCGTTGCACATGTCCCACGAAGTTGTTGAAAGAATTTTCTTCGTGAGCCTGTAATTTTATGGCTTTTAAAATTTCCATAAGAGCTTCTCTATGGGTTGTTGACTGTTGAATAAGCTCATAAATGGAAAGCCTAACCGATGTGGTCCGCAAAATTTGCATGAGTTTGGTCCGTATCATGATCTCGGGTCTCGGCAGAGGCAACTGCACAGGGTGTTGTTGAGGCTGCAATGTTGTTGGAACTTCCCTTGTAGCTACCTCGGGGGCAATTGCTGGGTACTTTTTGTTCCTGGTCACTATGCTGATCATTCCCACAAATCCTTGCATGGGAAGATTTTGTCACACCTCATTAACTTGGAGAGGTTTTGCTTGTGCCTCGTGGGCAGGCAAAGGGTCCTTGAATACCCCCATTTGTTGATTAGTTGGTGCTATGGGGTTGTCCACGACCAATGTTTTATTATCGATCAAATCTTGGATTAATCCCTTGAATTTCTAGCATCCATTCAAGTCATGTCCCCTTCGCCTATGGAATCTACAATATAATTCCTCTTTGTATCCCTTAGGCTTGGGAGCGTTACGGTCTACAGTTTGGATCTCTAGAAGGGTGACTAAATTTTCTACTGACAAGCGATCAAACAAGGAGTCCCTAGACTCCGCATAAGGGTTGAATTGTCGCCTAGGGCGATGCTGCTAATTCTGCTCCTGTTTCTTATTATCTCTTTCATAACTAGGAGGCACTGCCTGGTAATTAGCCTTTTGGGGCTGTATTTCCTGCACAAGCTTGGGAACATTTATCGCAACTTGGTTAACCACAGTGGGTTGTGATTGCATTGTCCCGGTCTTAGTGGTTTTATTCCACTCTTTCTTTTTAGGCTTGGTGATTGCGCCCTCTCCTATTTTGATCTCTTCTATAACTCTGGCTTGCACCAAAGTTTCTTCTAAACTGTCGTATTGTTGCAGCAGCAATAGCCCAGAGATTGATTTTAAGAAACTCCGTGCAAACATCTGTGTGAAATTAGACATAGGGGGACGGTAGGGTAGCTTAGAAAGCAAAGCCCTCCATCGATTCCCATATGCTGCCATTATTTCTTCCTCATATTGCCTGAGGCTGGCCAGATCACTCAGTGATGCCTTCTTCTTTGTGTTGAAGGTCCTAAGCAACAATGCATCATTGTCTTGGATGCCGAAGCATTGGCTTAATAATATTGTGACATGTTCTTGTGCGTCCTCTTCACCTTTAAAGACTGCCAATTGAGGCAACTTGAAATGTTCAGGGTAAAGAGGTGTGGGCACTAAAGGATGCACTAGATGACTGTGGAGTTGACGTAACGTGGGCTTTTGATGCCTAGAAGCTTTTGTCTCCATAGACTCTAAACGCTCTAATAGCACTTTGTATGCATCGAAAGATTTTATTTCTTCCTCTTTTGTTTGCTCCTGTTGTGAGTTATGGGAGACTAGAGGCCTATGGGGGGGTGGCCAAGTGGCAGCCCTCCCACCTTGATGGGGCATTTCGGCCCGTTCTATTTCTGGTTTATACTCCTCATAAACTTCTTGAGGAGTCTCTGGGCGAGACCTATGACCTTGATTGAGTCCTCGCTGAGGGTACCCATCATTGTTTCGGGGAGTGGCCTCCCTCTCGGGTCTATAAGGTCTCGAAAACAAAGCTTGACGAGGTCATGGAGACTTGTCCTGCACCAAAGGGTTGTGCCTCTCATATTGTTCTACTCTTTGGGTGTGAGGGGTTGGCACCCTCTTAGGTAGTTTATAGCGCAACTCATTCGCTTCACGCTGCATGCGCTCTTTATTCAAGTGATATAAGTACTCTAACTCCTGATGACCTTGCTCAAGATGTGTGATTCGGGCTTGGCGAGCGGCATGTCTGGCGACTGTCGAGTCAATTTGGTCTGCCCTCTTTTGATCAAGAAGATTGAAATTTTCTCCTATGTGTTTGCCTCGGTCTTGATGATCTAAAATTTCAATGGGTCGCTTCCCTCTGTCGATGTATGCGACATTTACTTAAGGCTCTGGCCTCGATGGGTGACCATGATATCTAGCAGGCATAGAAATGCAAGGTTCCCACGTTGTTTGTTGTTCCCGAGGAATGCGATGGTCTTCCTCGTACTCCCTTTCATGGGTGTGAAAGGGGCGGGCGGAGTGAGCTCGCCCTGTGTAAAGAGCCCTGCACTCTGGATTTTGTCTTTCTATTCTAATGGGAGGCAAAGAAGAGGTACCATATTCACGCTATCTCTCCTCATGGACACTATGCCTCTCTAGCGCTTCATTGCATTGTGGCCACTCAGATCTACCCTCAAAAGGCAATTTTCTATTTACATTGAGATCTACATGTAAAGCTTCTTCCCGAAAGGGGCTGTGTTGAATAGGTATACTCCAATGAGGAGGGTCCCAATAATTCCTTTTTGATGTGGCCTGATGTGGACTGTCTTGTAGGCCAAACTACCAAGGCGGTATGGCCAAGTCCTCAGGGCTAAAGCGAAGGCGACCAACCCCCTCTCTTTGTGTACCTTTCACAGCGTCCGCCCTTGATTGGGCTTGGCTACGGGTGTACACCATTTTGGTGCTCCTCTACTAGCTAAGCAAATTTTTATCTCGTTTATGATGATTTTTTCTTTTTGTTTACACTAAGCAGAAATGAACACACACATACACAAACCGTGATTATCTCTTTTAAGAATTAAATAGTGTGTCCCAAACTGGTTTAGTGTATTTTGATGTTTTGTTTTGTTTTTGCAAGTTTTGAAGAATGTTTAAATTCATAATGTTGGCTCATATGACTCCCATAAAATGGTCATCCCTTCAATATACCATTGTCGGACTGATATACCAACCTCTCTATATACCCGCCCTTACGAGATGGAAAATATAGGTACGTGAGAGCAGATGGTACGTGGAACATAGGCGGTATGAAAGGGGGGATTGTCCTAATAATGACACCTACCATAGAATAATTATCCTCATGCGCATGGGAATCACCCCAGTGACACTCAGTCAACTTTCGTCAGGATTTACGTCTAACAATAGTGACAATCGGGGAAATGGATGAAAAGCTAAGCCAAGGTGGTGATGAACCCACCGTTGGTCTTGCTCAAGGGCTGGGGTTTTATGACTAGCTCCTTGGTTTAATTTACCACGTGATGCGTGTGGGGTTCATTTTATTTAATAAAAATGAAACAAGCATGAACAACTTTCCCTAAGAAAGTAAAAGTTGACAGAAAAAAATAGAAACAGAAAATAATAATAATAAAAAAAATGCAGGTACAGCTTTGGAACCTTACCTCCTTACCTCATTTTTTTGCTCAAATCGGCTGTCTTTTCTGTTCAAACCAGCTGTTTCTGATTCGGCCCAGTACCTTTAAGCATGAAAACGTAAATTTTAATTAGTTTCTGAATCTGAAAAAAAAACAAGGGACAAGGTCCCACCATGATCGCCACTGAAAGCATGAGATTCCAGAAGAAAGAAATACTAAGATGCAATGAAAATAGAACTAGTTTGATGCATGAAATAACACGGATATAATCAAATCAAAAGTAGGAGCACAACCCTTTTTATTAATGTGATTCCAACTCGGTTACAACACATCTCTTCCCTTTTTAAGGGCTAGGAGAATTAGCATAATTTCCATTACAGAAAGTGCACAGTGATATTCTTTCGCATGCCCAAATTTGAATCGAGCGGGCCAAAGTGTTGCCGCCGTTTATGCCTGATGAATTCTTGCTCCTTGCTGTTCTTCCTGCATTCAAATAAATAGTAAATTGTTTAGTAGCACCTATGTTAAAATGAAACAAGAGCATAAAGGTTGCTACCAATAAAACCGTCACTGTTACCTGCAGGTTAATGAAGAACCAAAAATCGACTAAAACACGATACTATTTGCCAGTAAAATGTCTTCTAGAATATATATTCGAACACTGTTAACTGCAAGATATATTCGAACATACAACATAGTGCAAGATATATTCTAATGTAAAGCGTGAGTTATTTCGACAGCATAAAGCATAAGGTAAGATGAACACGTGATATCGGAATAGATTGAAATAAACTAAGAGCAACGTCTTTTGAATCTGATAAATGTCTAAACATCAGAGAATACAATATTACAAAATAAAATAACTTTAAACTAAGAACGTGTGTGGGGTGCCCAAGCAGGCCGCCCCGTAAAAACTTGACTTCGGCACCAATCCACTAGGGATGGGCCCAAAATCTCAGAGAGTGAGTTGTCATCAAATTGATGGTTTACTATGTCCAATGTCGGGTCTGAAGGTTCAGATTCACGCTTTCAAAAACCACCCAACAACCTCTCTTGCGAAAGAGATTCTGGATGTGAAAAAGGTGAATCGAAACTGATGCAATCGGGTCTCTGGTTTAGCAGCACTTCGTTGCGTTAAAAAATGCTTGTCAACCTCCCCTTTCTGGGCGGGAAAGTCCACCATTTTATAGACCCATGAGGTCTCTTTGGAGGGGGCATGCAGGGATGCCACGTGGCAGCCATTCCTTCTCAAAAGGGAGGAGACTCCACCTTGACTAGGGCTTACATGACTGCCCTCGCAACAGTTCGCTAACTGCCAATCTGCCCACCTACGTGCACATGCACAACAGGCGACAATAACTGACTGTCCTCGACTGCCACTTGTCTATCGTCTGCTTTGATGGCTCTAACGACACTTTTGAATGCTTGACTTCTGCCTTTGATTGATTAAATTCGCATTTGATTGATTGAATGTCTGCTCTTGAGTATTTTAATGTCCACCTTTGAGCAAATGTGAAGTTCATCGCGATATCGTGACACTTCGTGTGAAGCTCCCCTTTAGGCTTTAGGTGTCGTGATTTCGTGACATCGCGAAATCGTGACACCCTCGGCCAAGGCTCCCCTTTGGGCCTTAGGTGTCACAATTTTGCGACATCACGAAATCGCGACACCCTCGGCCAAGGCTCCCCTTTGGGCCTTAGGTGTTGCGATTTTGCGACGTCACGAAATCGTGACACCCTCGACCAAGGTTCCCCTTTGCTTAAGGCTTGCTTGTAATTAAAGTTTGCTCTTGCTTAAGGCTTGTTTTTAATTAAAGTTTGCTTTTAATTAAATTTTGCTCTTGCTTAAGGCTTGCTAAAACGACCAGCTTTTCTTTGTTTACTTTCCGACCTTCTAAACTGCTGTGTAAGTGGCTAGGACCACTGTTTGACCTCTGAGGGCTGCCCTGAAAGTTGTGTACATCAATGCAATCAGTGTTTGTAGTCACATAATCAGATTGGTGCTGTTTTGGTGTCTACACCCTACCAAAAAACCATGGCCCCCTTGAAAAATGTTCTCCTTATCTTATTCATTTTCAAAAAAAATAAGAAAGTAGCCATTAGGGTATGTAAAAATTTACAACTTACCTTTAATGCTCCAATTATTGGGAGCCCATTAATTGAAGGTAGCAACAATCGATCAAAATCCCATGAATCGATAAATTAGGCTTTTCCTCTCAATCGCATCTATTCCTTTCTAAACATCCGTTATTTCCAACATCACTATTGGGGATCAATTAGTTTCTTTCATGCAACCCATATTTGTTTTCCTTGGATCAACCTTTGGTATTCTCAATGGTTTCCTTGGAAATCGTTGATTGTGTTTCTCTCCTATTTGAGGTGGTCCTCCATGGATTGCTTCTCTAAAATTAATTTTTGACTTAATGCATGCAACTCTGTTGAAACCCTTCATCTCAATATCCAAAAGATGAAATTGTAGGGAACCCTAAATTTTTAGTATAAACCCTAATGCAACTGTTTTCACCCTCAAATAGTTCTACTATAAAAAAATTATAAATCCATAATCTGCATCTTCGATTCCTCGACCTTTAGAAAAATTTGATGTCCACCATTTCGTCTCCATTGGGCAGTATTCCTAGCCGCACAATTTGTGTGCAGTTGTTCGCCACAGTGAACATTTATTGAGAGCCATTCAAAATTCCTTTTTGATCCTCAAATAATCCTCTTCGTATCTGGTGTTGCTCCCTACCATGGATCAATCATGTGCAAAAACTACCGCCTCATATACCAGATTACAAAAATCCCATTTATATTAGATATTGTTTTATTACAGTATTTTAACTTGGTAGTTATACATATATCATTTAAGAATATTCTAACCTAAATATTTTATTTAAAAGTTATAATACATGTATTATTTAACAAGATTTGAACTCAAGTTTTATTTTTAAAATTTAAGAAAATTAATTAATTATTGTTTGATGTTATAAATTTTAATGTATTATATTAAATAAAAATTATTAATATTATTAACTTGCACTCACTCTCAATTTAACTATTAATTTTTAAATTTATTTTTATTAAATAAAATGGATTATAAATTATTTCCAGTATAATCTTGGATAATTTTTAAGCCTTTTCTATGTTCAACTATTAATCCTTTAATATTTTAATAATAATTATAATTATTTTTTTATTTTTATAATAAAACATTATTTTTTTTTAAGCGAAAAACCCCTTATGGGGTCGCCTTGGTCTGAGAGACCATGAACAAGGGGTTCTATACCGTCAAATTCACCTGGGAATCACACCCAGCCCTGCCCGCACCAACATTATATAATAAAACATCATAGATTTGGTTTTAAATTCTCAATTAAAAAATCTAAATTCAAACAATAATAATAAACATTTATTTTAATATAACTTCCATATGGAAACAATGCTTATATTGTAATATAAATTTCATATATACTTTACAATACGGAGAAGCTTTGGCTATTTTGCTAAGCAATTTCTGATTTTTTTGGTAATTTTTTATACTTTGGCTTATTTTTAGTGTTTTTGTTTTTTTGTTTGTTGTGTGTATAGCTCCTTTGTGCTTAGTTTTTGTTGTATTTTTTTTTCCTGATTTCATTTGTGGTGTATTTGATCCATTTTATTGTTTTTGTTTTGGATTGTTAATTTTGGGATTTTCCTATGTGTTTCTTGTTCTACGGTTTTTTGGTTTGAGGTGTATTTGTTTATTTTTGTTGTTTTTATTATGGTAGTGCTTTGTAATGCTTTGTTTGTGGTTTTTTTGTGCGTTTTGTGTTTTGGTGTTGTTTATTTTTTTAATTTTTGTTAATTTTTGTTTTTTTGTTGTTTTTTATGGTAGTGTTTTATTATGCTTTGTTTATGTTTTTTTCCATGTTTGGTGTTTTGATGTTGTTTATTTTTGTCGTTTTTTTATTTTTCATTTATTTATTTTGTTTTTTTGTGTGTTTTATTTGATTGTGTTTTGCTATGTTGTTTGTGTGTTTGTTGTGTGTGTTTTTTTGCTTTTGTTTGATTGTGTTTTTTCTTGTCAACACACTCAAGGAGTATGCTTTATTTGTTCTAGTTTTTTGTGTGTTTATGTGTTCTTGTTTTTTGTTGTTTCGGACATGTTCCTTGTGTGTGTCAAAGGTGGTAGTCCAAGTGCAAATCTTGGGCGTATTTGGCAGAAGAGATACCCCTGCTTCCTTAGATCTTACTCAAAAGTGACAGCCTTCTGAAATGTTTTCCACAAACAAAAAAAACTACAATGTTTATTAATATAACTTTTAAAAACCATTGGTAACAAAAAAAATTATTTATTTATTTAATTTTTTAAAATAAAGGAATTGACAATAATTTTCAATAATATTTGGTAGTAGTATTCTTATGGTTCAATTAGGAAAAGCTAACTATAACCCCACTCACTAGTAAGAGTTTTACTTGGAATTTGACTAGCATTAACCAGTGCCACGTTTTTCAAATCCTAAATTAATATTCAAAATCGTGGGGCACGAACAGAAGCCTGGTCTACTTACTATATAAGGATTGGAATCTAGTTGTCCCTTGTTTTTATTGCCATGTTGCCTCCTAAAACAACGATACGGTATTTAGTGGAGGTTTTTTCTGTCGGCCTATGGGGATCCAGACATTTAAAAAATTCCCGTATTATATAAATCATCTAAGATGCCAATATTTTCTCTTTTATTGACTTTTTTTTCCCATATAGATAACTCCAAGGGCATGCCAAACCCGTCTTTAAATAGTCTTTTATATAATCGATGTTTAAGAGAATAAAGTGCAAAATCTGGAATACAGCCCAGCACGGTCTGAATCCTCGCAACTATAAACCAATAATCGCAAAGAGAGAGCAGAGTGCCAAATTCCTCTTATTTGATCTTGATTCCTCTTGCTTTACATATGTAGCTGGAAATGGTCATGAATTATCCTCTATGCAGAAAATATGCAGTATATTAGGTAGCATACGTCTGATGATCCAAATAAATGTATTATCCAACTTTCTTATAAGAGATATGGAGATAATAGTTTTCACATTAATATAATTAAAACAACCAAATCTTTTAATAAAAATCAATGAGAATGTAACATATATGGAAAGATAAGATTATAAATATTAAATTATAATATAGATGTCTTAATTGAAATAATCTACTATAATTTAAATAAAACATATACAAAAGTATGTGATTGTTATATTTATAAAGAAATGATGAACTCTCTATAAGAAAATAAAAAAATATTTTATTTTAATGAAGAAAAATTCTTTTGTATTTTATATGAACCAATTGTATATCACTTAAATTTAATTTAATTTTAATATATAGTATAATTATTAATATTTTATTTTTAATGTATTTTATTTTAATTATTTTAAATTTTTTAAGGTCTACTCCTTTACTATTATTATAACCTTCACTTATATCAAGTAAACTTTTTAAATGGCGCTTGTAGTCTCCATGCTCCCAAGAGAGTGCTTTTGACAAATAGATCAAGCCCTCACACCTTATTTTAATTATCTTAACATAAATAAATGTACTTTGGTTTTATTTATATTATAATTGTTAATATACTTTGGTTTTATTGTTAATACAATAGATTTTGAAATATAACATTTATTTA
Source organism: Wollemia nobilis (assembly GCA_028583015.1). Lineage (NCBI taxonomy): Eukaryota > Viridiplantae > Streptophyta > Pinopsida > Araucariales > Araucariaceae > Wollemia > Wollemia nobilis. The sequence continues at coordinate 105,342 of JAQPPZ010009894.1, forward strand.
TATAATTTGTAAATGAATATCAATAATAATAATAATGTTTTTATTGCTTTCATTTAAAAAATATTTTAATAAGATTATTATTAGTACATGAGTCCCCCTCAATTGAAGTATGTTTGCATTCTTTCTCCTTAGGAATCTTAATATCCTCTAGGAAAAAAATTACTAAATTTTATTATGATTCTAATTAGTGTTAGAATAAGTGAATATTTTCTTAAGTTCCACTAGGATAGACACTTGAGTTTCCACTATTCAATGTGTCAGAAGAACTCTCAGTGGTGTCTTCTTGAGTTTCCACTCCTCCATGTGTCAGGAGAACTCTTAGTGGTGTCTTCATCAGGTCTGATGAGTTGTTGTAATCCAACTGTTCTCAATGATCAACTCTGTTATTTATACATAGTTGATCCTAGAGGTAAATCAATCATTTCCACTTTTCTTTTCATCTTTTTGTGTAATACTTTGCATATCTATTATTGTGAAATTCTAACATGGTACCAAAGTAGGATAGATTTTGCTAGTATTCTCTCTTGAAGGTTCTAGGATCTGATTCATTTACTTTGGATAATTTTTTTGGCTATCTAACTTTAAAGTTTGCATTAGTCTCTTTTTATCCATTGTTATTTTACTATTTCAACATATTTATTTTTATATGTTGCATATTCTTTCATATATATTTTGAATTCGTGTTTGAGAAATTTTTTAATAAAATAGAGCTATTTTCTTTCTTTAAAAAAAAACACGGATTACTCTGTGTGAAGGCACTTTTCTCTCCCTTCTTTTCAAAGGAAAAAAAGCCCTTTTATTTTATTTATTTATTTATTCTCTCTTAGTGTATTCGTGTTATTCTAACTCTTAGTTATATCCATTTATTTTTGATAGCAAAAGTCTCTTATATGCTCGTGTTAACTTAGAAAATATTTTGAACTTCTTGTATACACTCGTGGATAGAATAAATTTCCTCCCTCATTAATATCTCACTCCTTGTTCTCTGGTGCTTGGCGCCGTCTGTGGCACTCTCAACGTACACTCCAAAATTATATAGACGTTAGGGAATGCCTAACACTCGTTAGCACTCTCATTACAACTTGGGCCTCTTTGTTTCAAACTATCTCACGCACTCATCATTCATTTAGACGTCTTAGAGTTTTCCCGTTTGGCTCACTATTCATATCGGAGTTTGTACAACCGACGCTCTAGCTTCCATTTACTTTTGTCAATTCATATGGTATTTTTTTAGTCATAATCTGCAGGAACAATGCTCAAGATTCCATCCATTCAGCCCTCTGTAGGAGGCATCTCCGTTTAATATTTTCTGCAGGTCTCCTGGCTTTCTGTAGTCTCACCACATTTTTTTTGAAATATCCTTTTTTATTTTTTCAAAATGTAAATTTAAATAATTGGTTTACAAACTTATTTTTACTTAAGTAATTAATTTCTTATTCTATCATTTTCATCTAACGTTTCTCCAGCATTTCATGATTAAAACTAGGGCATTTTTATCTAATCATTTTTCTACAGCATTACATGTTTTAAGAAATTTCTCCTTCTCTCTTTCACCAGTGTTAGCCTCCACCCATACGGCCCTTTGGAGAGGCATATCCTTTACGTATTATGCAACGTTAGCTTGGTGGCCTCCCTCATGATGGTTTCCTCTCTCCAAATTCCCTATTTTTTTTCTTTTCGCCACTTGTTTCAGGCCAAAAGTTTGTAATTCCTTTTAGTCATAATTTTTGGCGCTCTTACTTCTACCCATTCAGCACATTAAAGAGAATGTTTTTTTTGGCTCCCTATTTATCCAGATACAATGCCTAATACCTTTGTGCAGGTCTCGCTGGCAACACTCTTCCTCTATTTTTTTATCATCTGCAAGATTTCTTCATTCTGCTCATTTCTTATTTTAGGTAAAAGTTTCTATCGAAACCTTGTGTTTCGAAGAAACACCTTTGTCTCCTTTTAAGAAGCCTTAATTAATTTTGGCTTTCTTCAAATCGTGACACCCTATTGTAAAATTTATAATAAAAAAAAATTATTGGGGGGTGTTCGGGTGTTTTTTTAAAGCACCGATCGCAGTTCGGGGAGGGGAGTCTTCTTGTCTTTGCATCTTTTGCATCTTGTCTCTCTGTCTTTTATTTGCCTTTTTTCTTCTTTGCTTATAGTCTTAAGGAAAACATTTTTTTAATTTTTTTACTTTCAAATATTTTTAATGCAAAGATATTTATTTATTTTATTAATTAGCTTGAGATTAAAAGTTTTTTTTTTTTTTAAAATGGTGGAATCGGTAGCTGCCACGAATCTGGGTAGGTTGTCCAGCTTTTATGGCCACCACAATATTCTACATTGTCTACCCCAAAAGCCACCACATAGATCTTTGCGCAGTCTGCCCCTATAACTGCCATGCTATAATCATTTTAAACATTTTACGCCACTGAAAGCACTAGGAAAGGGATAAGTGTTCAGTCCGGTGAGGCCCAATATTTGAACCTTGGACCTCCACCCCCCTTATGATTTAAATTATAATTTATCTTGCTATAAAGGAAAACTTCTATCATTTTGCCTATGCATTAATAGAAATATATTTTAATCTAACAATCATCATTAAAAATTTTAGTTTTTTTATTTAAAAATTCACTCTCTAATTACTTTTCTCACCTATCTTGTTTATCAAAATTTGAGAAAGCTATTTTTAGTTTTTTTATTTAAACATCTTTTAAATATATTGTTATTGTTAAAATAATAATTTTCACAAGAAGTTACTTTTTTCCTTTGAAATTAATTTTTTACTCTTTCTTAACATTTAGTTTAATAATATATTCAAAATAACTATTTTAAGAAATAACTTTTCTCACCTTTTCTTATTCTCTAAGAGTGTTATTGTTAAATCTATAAATGTATTTTATTCTCTAAGGGTGTTATTGATAAATCTATAAATGTATTTTATTCTCTAAGGGTGTTATTGTTAAATCTATTTTAAATTAAATCTTAACAAAAATTTTAAAGTTATAAATATATAAAAGAGTTTTCATAAACCTAAAATTTTCCATAATTGAAGATTTAAGGGGGGGAGTATTGGTAATTTAAAAATTCAATCTCTCTCTTGTGTTAATATGAGTTCAATTGATCCCCTCACCCCTCGTAATTTTCACTCAAGGGAACCCAAAATTTTAAATCTCCTTCTCTTTCAAATGGCTAATGAGAAAAATGTCATTTGTAACCTAATAATTAAATTCTTTTTTTTTTTGGTCTTTTAGGGAGGGTGTATTATTCTAGCTTTATTTATAGTAGCGTTTAATTTTTAGAGGAATATATTGTTTATAAAATCCCTAAAAAGTATAAGAAGATATTCACTAACTTCATTCCCACCCTCATTTATATCAAAACAAATATATTTTTATTTTATTGTTTTGTAGGATATTTACATTGGCAATTCCTATAAACATTAACCAAAAAAATATTAAATCTCAAAAAAACTATATTTTTTTGGTCAATCAAATCTCTCACTTTCGCTTCAATTTCTCATTTGATGTTAATGGAGGGGTATTTATAGTCAAAAAGGTTTTTCTGAGACAGACACAATTGTGGTGTCCATTTTTTAGTTTCAAGACCTTTTTCAATGATGTTTTTTTTTAAATGAATGTATCATGGAGTGCACTCTCGGTTGAACTCAACACTCCTAGCATTGGTGCCCTTGCTTTGCTGGTTGTCTATTTTTTGGACCTTTTTATACAGTCCATTGTGTCATACAGGTGGATACCACTACTTATGCTTGCAGATTCAATTTGGACATCCCTTACAGTTTTTGTGGTTCTTTATCCATCTTATCTTCACATTATTTTTATGATACACTTTGATTTCATGGTTCATGAGCACCAGTTTGGGAGTATGAATTCTTTTCTGCAACAAGTCTTTATGTTTTTGAGACATCTAATGGATCCATTGTAGGATTATTAATGGAATTTGTCATAAATAGGGGGTTGAAGAGGACATATTACTTCCTCTCAATCCTCCATGCACATATTCCTTATTCTTCTATTTTGGTAGGTGGTTTCCCCTTAAAATTTTCTACCATTACCCTAATTTTACTATTTTTCCACAAGGTTTGGACCTAGTTATCAGCCCATTGTACTCATATAGGTGGAAACCACATACTCATTCTTGTGGAGCCATTTTTGGACTACCCATGTGATTTTTGTGGTTCTATCTCCATCCTATCTTCACTTTGGTTTTAGAGGACTTTTCTTTAATGATATTTATTCTTTTGATCACATGTTGTAAATGAGTACCTTATCAGATCTTACTATCGGGACTCATACTTGTGGCTATACCATCTCTACTCTACATGAGTACCATATCATGCCTTGGTACCAGGACTCATATTATGTAGGAGCACTTCATTTGGTAGCATATTCAGAGTGGGGACATACACTTGGAATATATTCCAACTAAGGCACAAATTGTGGATATCTTCACCAAGTCAATTTCTTCTTTGTGTTACCTTCAATGACGAGAAAAACTTGGACTATAATGAGTGCCTCATTAGGTCTTCTTGTAGACACCAAAACAGCACCAATCCGATTATGTGACTGCAAACACTGATCACTTTGACAAACACAGCCCCCAAGGCAGCCCTCAGAGGTCAAACAGTGGTCCTAACCACTTTCATAGCAATTTTGTAAGGTTAGGAAGCAATTTGGCACATTCAGGCACTTTGCTCAGCACTTGTCTCACCCAGGGACGAATTCAAAATAGAATTCGTCTCACCCAGAGACGAATTTTGAATTCATCTCTAGGTGAGACGGATTTTGAGTTTAACGGGCAAAAGGAAGAATGGTGCCAAGTGGCAGTCCAAGACAGTCAGTTGATGACTCCTGCCTTGCACGCGTGTGTGGGTGGATAGATAGGCCATCAGAATACTGTCACAAGGGCAGTTATGAAAGCCCAAGTCATGGAGGACTCCCCTCCCTCATGGGAAGACAAGACTGCCACATGGCACCTATGACCAACACATGGCACTTAGCCTTCCCTCTCAAAAGATACCCCATGGGTCTATAAAAGGTGGGAATTTTCTCACCCAAAACAAGTATGTTGGAGGCGAGTTCAAACAACGAAGTGCTATCCAATTGAATACCCATTTGCATCCTTGTGATTCACCTTCTCACATCCACTAATCTCTTTTGCAAGGGAGGTTATTGGGTGGCTTTTGGAAGCGTGGATCCATCCCAAACCCAAAATTTGACCACCTTACACCACCAATTCATAGACATACCAATCCTAAGAGGTTTTGGGCCCATCCCTAGTGGATTGGCACCGAAATCAAGTGCCAACGGTGGGAGGCCCACTTGGGCACCCTCGCACTTTCTAAGTTTTAAAGCATTCTATATTATTGTTTCAGGTTGCATATTGTGTTATTCTGTTTGGTTAACTCATAGCTTCAATTTCACAACATTTGATCAGGTTTTATCATGCTTTGTGTCGCTTTGTTGTCTCACTAACTTGCAGGTGGCGATATTAAGTTCCCGAGGATAGAGGCCAAATTGGGAGAATCCGACCATCTGGGTCGTCCCAAAATGGCCCCAATTACATAACACCTCTATTTGCAGGTGTTTTGGAGGTCTCGAGAATTGACATTGAAGCAGCAGCAGGTCGGCTTTTTCAACACAGAAGAATTCGTCCCACCCAGGGACGAATTGTAGTCAGAATTCATCCTGCCCAGGGATGAATTCCAGTTTAAGGCAGATTGGCCGACTGTCTCAGTGGCAATGGACTTCTGGTAATATTTTCTATCTTCTGTCAAGTTTTCAGGCCATTTGGACTCACTTTACTCACTGTTTCAGACAAATGTTTACATGCATCTTTTGGCGATTTTAGAGAACAAACACTTTTCATTTGCAGTAGGTGATACTGACATCTTCGTTGTTTCTTTGTTCGTAGGAGGAGCAGCAGAGGTCAAGGACTCATCAACATCAGCAACGGCATCGTCTTGGCCTGCCCATCTCAAGTGTGGGTACGCGAAAAGAGGAATCTTAAGTCTCGATTGTAGTCAAATTCTTTTAACGCTCCTAGCCCCTGAAAAGGGAGGAGGTGTATTTGTAACAGAGATCAAGAAAGTTTAATGAAAGGGCTGTGTTTTATCCATTTGCTTGTATCTCATTTATATGTGTCTCTTTTGTTTCATGCTTTTACATTTCTAGGACTTAAGCGTATTTGATTTTGAATGCATCGCAATTAGTGTTTTCATTTGCTCGAAATCTCGTGCTTTCAGTGGCGATCACAGAGGGACGAATTCCTGCCTATAGATTTTCAGAGCAGAAATTCAGAAGCAACCAGTCCAGGCAGAGAAGAGGTAGGGATTTTCATGATCTCTGTTAAAATTTTTGTTTCTGTTTCTGTTTCTTTAATTGTTTTCATTTTATCCTGCATTGCTTACGGAAAGTCATTTATGCTTGTTTCATTTTTTGCTAAATAAAATGAATCACACACACATCACGCAACAACTTTAAACCAAGGAGCTGGTCGTAAGACCCCAACCCTTGAGCAAGACCAACGGTGGGTTCATCACCACCTTGGCTTATATTTGCATCCATTTCCCGATTGTCAACTATTGTTAGGTGTAAATCCTGACGAAAGATGACCGAGTGTCACTAGGGTGATTCCCATGTGTGCGAGGATAAGTCTTCTATGGTAGGTGCCATTAATAGGAAAATCCCCCTTCCGTACCACCTACGTACCATGTACCTTATGCTCTCACGTACCTATAGTCTCCCTATCGTAAGGGCAGGTATATAGAGAGGTTGGTATATCGGCTTGGTTGGTATATTGAAGGGGCTACCATTTTGGGAGTTATATGAGCCGTCATAATGCATTTAAATGATATTCAAAACCTACCAAAACAAAACAAAACATCAAAATGCACTAAACCAGCTTAGGATACACCATTTAATCCTTAAAAGAGATAATCACGATTGTGTATGCATGTGTTCATTTCTGCTTAGTATAGACAAAAAGAAAAATCATCATAAACGAGATAAAAATCTATTTATATAGTAGAGAAGCACCACAATGGTGTACACCCGTAGTCAAGCCCAATCAAGGGCAGAAGCTCTGGAAGGTACACAAGAAGTAGGCACAAGTCGCCTTCGCTTCAGTCCTGAGGACTTGGTCATACCGCCTTATCGGTCTGGCCTACAAAAGAATACAATTTAGAATCCTCGGTGGGGTATGCCCATTCAAAGCAGCCCCTTTCAGGAAGATGCATTACATGTAGACCTTGATATAAACAAAGAATCACCTTTTGAGGTTAGACATGAGTGGCCACGGTGCGATGAAGCGCTAGATAGGAACACCGTCCACTTGGAGGGACAACGTGGATATGACATCCCTTCTTTACCTCCCATTAGAACAGAGAGACAAAATCTAGAGTGCAGGGCTCATTACACAGGGCGAGCTAACTCCGCCCGCCCCTTCCAAACCCATGAAAGGGAGTACGAGGAAAGCCATCGCATTCCTTGAGGACAACAAACAGTGCGGGAACCTTGCGTTTCCGCACTTGCTAGGTATCATGATCATACATCGAGGCCAGAGCCTCGAGTAAATGTCACCTACCTCGATAGAGGGAAGCGACCCATTGAAATTTCAGATCAACAAGATCGAGGCAAACACATAGGAGAAACATTCAAACCTCCTGAGAAAAATAAGGTAGAACAAATTGACCCGATAGTCACCAGACATGCCACTCGTCAAGCCCAAATCATGCGGCTTAAACAAAGTCATCAGGAGATAGAGTATCGACACCACTTGGATAGAGAGCACATGCAACGCGAAGTGGATGAGTTACGCTATGAACTACCTTAGAGGGGGCCAACCCCTCGCACCCAAAGAGCCAAACAATATGAGAGGCATAATATGTTGGCATAGGACAGGTTTCCACGACCTCGTCAAGCTTTTCCTCCGAGACCTTATAGACCCGAGAGGGAGGCCACTCCCCGAAACAATGATGGGTACCTTTAGCAAGGACTCAATCAGGGTTATAGGTCTCGCCCAGAGACTCCTCAAGAATTTTACGAGGAGTATGAACCAGAAGTAGAATATGTTGAAACTCCCCATCAAGGCAGGAGGGCTGCCATTCGGCCACCCCTCCATAGGCCTCCAGTCTTCCATAACTTACAACGGGAGCGAACAAAAGAGGAAGAAATAAAATCTTCTGATGCATACCAAGCGCTATTAGAGCGTTTAGAATCTATGGAAACAAAAGCTGTTGGGCATAAAAAACCCACATTACGTCAACTCCGCAGTCATCCAGTGCATCCCTCAGTGCCTACGCCTCTTTACCCCGAACACTTCAAGTTGCCTCAATTGGCAGTTTTTAAAGGTGAAGAGGATGCACAAGAACACGTTACAAGATTTCTAAGCCAATGCTTTGGCATCCAAGATAATGACGCATTGTTGCTTAGAACATTTATAACCACATTCGTAGGCCCTACCTCGGATTGGTTCACACAACTACCCAAACACAACATAAGCAACCTAGATCAATTAGTAGATGCGTTTCTTGAACGCTTTGCCTTCAACATAAGGAAGAAGGCATCACTGAGTGATCTGGCGAGTCTCAGGCAATTTAAGGAGGAAACAATGGTAGCGTATGGGAATCGATGGAGAGCTTTGCTTTCTAAGTTACCCTACCATCCCCCTATGTCTGATCTCACACAGATGTTCACAAAAAGTTGCTTAAAATCAATCTCTGGTCTATTGTTGTCGCGGTAATACGACAGCTTAGAAGAAGCTTTGGCGCAAGCCAGAGTTATAGAAGAGATTAATATAGGTGAAGGCACAATCGCCAAGCCTAAAAATAAAGAGTGGAATAAAACCACTAAGACCGGGACAACGCAATCACAACACGCTGTAGTCAACCAAGTTGCGATAAATGTTCCCACGCCTGTTCCAAAAATGTAGCCCCAAAAGGCTAATTACCACGTAGTGCCTCCTGCTTATGAAAGAGATAATAGAAGACAAGAGCAGAATCAGTAGCGTCGCCCTAGGCGATAATTCACCCCTTACACGGAGTCCAGGGACTCCCTATTTCACCGCTTGTCAGTGGCAAATTTAGTCACTCTGCCAAAAATCCAAAATATTGACCCTAATGCTCCTAAGCCTAGGGGATACAGAGAGGAATTGTATTGTAGATTCCATAGGCACAGAGGACATGACTTGAATGGATGTTGGAAGTTCAAAGAACTAATCCAATATTTGATCGACAATAGAACATTGGCCATGGACAACCCCATAGCGCCAAACAATCAACAAATGGGGGTATTCAAGGACCCTTTTCCTGACCACGAGGCACAGGCAAAACCACTCTAGATTAAAGAGGTGCGATAGAATCTTCCCATGCAAGGATTTGTGGGAATGATTAGCATAGTAACAAGGAATAGAAGGTAACCAGCAGTTGCCCCCGAGGTAGCTACGAGGGAAGTTCTGACAACATCGCAGCCTCAACAACGCCCAACGCAGTTGCCTCCGCCTAGACCCGAGGTCACGATACGGACCAAACTCACATAGAGTTTGTGGACCACATCGGCTAGGCTGTCCATTTACGAGCTTATTCAACATTCAGCACCCCATAGGGAAGCTCTTATGGACATTTTAAAAGCCATCGAATTACAGCCTCGCGAAGCTAATTCTTTCAACAACTTTGTAGGACATGTGAAACAATGTATGGAGCCGGTCATCACATTCAAAGAAGATGAGGTCAAAACGATATCGAATGACATGGCAGATCCACCCCTGCACGTTATCGCACGGGTCAACGGGATTTCGTACAAGAGGGTGTTGATAGATACTGGCTCGTCCAGTAACATCATTACCACTATAGCCTTAAAACATTTGAAGCTGCCAGCCTCTCACATCATAGCCTCCACGTATACACTACGAGCTTTTAACGATGCAATATGCTCGATAGTCGGCACAGTTGTTCTGCCTGTCCAGGTAGGACAAAAGTCAATACCTACACTGTGCCATGTGTTAGAAGGTGAGATGGCTTATAATATATCGCTAGGGCGGCCTTGGATCAGGGACATGAAGTGTGTCCCTTCGATCGCTCACCAGTGCTTAAAGTATGCTTTTGAAGGAGAAATACATGTAGTCCCAATGGACTTAGAGCCCTTCAAGTATTGCAATGCAATAAAATTTATACCTCAATCGACTCTCCCTTCAACGCATTTGGATTTCTAGTTAAATCCATCTAAACAGGGTTCGATACCGTAGGCACCACTGGTGACCAACAAGGCAAAAACCCAGCCAGGTGAAACTTCATCATCTGTTCCTTCATCATCAATGCCACCTGTCATGGCCAAACAAAAGGAAAAGGGAAAACAGATCATGGAAGAGGCTAAGCCTCTAGAAGAGGGGTTGCCCACAATTTCAACAGTATCAACAGAAGAAATACCTCACAAAATAGAAATGGAGACTCCCAAAATGTCGAACATGGAATGGACTCAGGAAGGACTCCCGTTTCCTCCCAACCAATCATCAACAATCACGGTTGAAATGTCTAGTACGGGCCTGGGGGAGTATTTAGTGCAAAATGTTGTGGCAACCCCCACATTAGAGTCAATACAAGACATGGGAAGACCTCGCATTCCCATAGGGACAGTTGTTCCTCTAGGCTACCCTCCAAACCAGATGAATTTCATGTATGGGGGCCTTGATCATGGTCTTGAACCATGCCAACAAAAGGAAGTAGACGAAGAGCCTTTTGTTGAAAACATCAACTATCGTCAAACCCAGATTTTGCCCTAAAATATCTCGGCCAATGCAATTGGCATGGATACGGGCTAGGTAGATATGAGCAAGGGATGCGAGTCCTTTGCCAACCAAGATATCAGATGCCATATGACAAGTCAGGAGTAGGGTTCAACCACCCCCGCCCTTAGACATCTTGGTTGAAAATATGCAAGGCCTAGAAATAGGCAACAAGGGGGGATTGGCACAAGATCCGTATGCCAATCCAAACATAGAATACACATTGGGAGACTACCTCCCATGGTCAACAAATACCCAAGGCAACAACAGTAATCCCTCTCCTTTGCTAGAGAGAGGTGAAAGTTCGGATAGTAATCCTCAAAGAGAACATCAACGGCTACTGGACATCTTTTTGAAGTTGTTCCCCTTAGAGGTTCTAGATGAAACAACACAGTGTCAAGAGAATCAGGTCCCTCCACCAAGAGTGGAACAACCACAATGGGACCAGATTAACTTACTGGAACAAGGAAAGTCCTCAATGTCACAAACAACAGTTGCTGAAGAGGATGAACATTTTTGGGTCTTTGAAAGTGATTCAGAAGATGATACTGAGATGGACTATCTCAGACATGCACGATGGCATCACCGCCCTCTAACCCATGAGGATCTAATGGGATAGATGGGCATATTTCTAGGGCATGAATGGTGGGTAGACCCTGCAAGGTGGGACCAAGTGTTGGACCCATGGCTCCAAATTCAAGGTGAGCATCATCCACCTCGAGATCCCATCATGACATCAGTGCTGAGAAAAGACCCTGCCCTCCTTTTCGCACATAGGGACGAATTCACACTTAGGGAAGATCCATTCGTGCCCATTCTCATAGAGCCAGATCCAGAGTATAGGGAGCATCTAAAAGAATCAAGTTATCACACCCACGGTTTTGGAGACCAAATTCATTCCATCCACATGGTCTCCATTGATTTGATCGCACCCATCCGCAATCCGACCGATCCATCACGATCATTGCATCTAGACATAGATGCCATCAACTGGGATCGTGTCAATTCACCTTTATCACCATCAGAGTACTGGCCTTTCGGTGAAATGCTTCATTTTACCCCAAGGACAACTCAGGATATTTTTCAAGCTGAAGAGGAACCCGAGGTTCCAAACGCAGATCTAAACTCATCTAATGATATCCATTTGATCCCAACCCCACATTAGTTGGAGGACGGATCCCACATGTCAGTCGAGGAAATGAATGACGTAGATATCGGCTTAGACCCAACGAATCCACAGATTATCAAGCTGGGGGTAAGTCTTTCCCCCAAAGAGCAAGCCGACTACATTGCCCTTCTTAAAGAGAAGAAGGAGGTTTTTGCATGGTCGTACAAGGATATGCCAGGACTAGACCCGCAGCTAGTCATGCATAATTTAACGCTTGATCCGACAATCAAGCCTGTAAAGCAAAAACTATGAAAGATGCACCCAACAGTGGCCTTGATGGTCAAAGATGAATTGCAAAAGCTATTGGATGCACAGTTTGTCATCTACATGGATTATCCGCCATGGCTGTCCAACATGGTTCCCGTCAAGAAGCCCGACGGGAGGATTCACATATGCACTAACTTTTGAGACCTAAACAAAGCGAGTCCTAAGGATGATTTCCCCTTGCCAAGCATCGACGCGTTGGTAGATGCTACAGTAGTTCATGAAATGCTCTCCCTAATGGATGGTTTCTCGGGATACAATCAAATTCGTATCAATCCTGAAGACCAACTAAAAACGGCGTTCACAATGCCTTGGGGGACATTTTTCTATAAGGTCATGCCTTTTGGCCTTAAAAATGCTGGTGCTACATACCAACGTGCCATGATGTATATCTTCCACGATTACATGCACAAAACTTTGGAGGATTACATGGATGATTTGTTAGCCAAGTCTCTTTTGTGCTCAGATCATCTCGGTGACTTAAGCAAGATTCTCGATCGCCTCATAGAGCATAAGGTTAGACTGAACCCCAAGAAGTGTGTGTTTGGCATCACATCTAGAAAACTCTTGGGGTTTATAGTCTCAAAACGAGGCATCGAAGTGGACCCAAACAAAGTCAAGGCAATCCTTGAAATGGCTCCCCCAACCACTATCATGTAGCTCAGAAGTCTGCAAGGAAAGGTTGCATTGATTAAACGCTTCATAGTGCAATTATCTGACAAATGCCGACCCATGAACAAATTATTGCACAAGGGGGTCACATTTCATTGGGATGACGAGTGCCAGTCAGCCTTTGACAAAATCAAACAATACTTGGCTTCGTCGCCAGTATTGGCACCACCTAGACCAGGAGTGTCGTTCTACTTATACATCTTAGCTACTGAGGTAGCACTGGGTGCCATGCTAGCCCAGAAGAATGAACTTCACAAAGAACAGGCTACTTACTATCTTAGCCGCACCCTGGTCAGTTACGAACTTAACTATGCATACGTTGAGAAACTACGCTGGCAGTGGTGTTTGCTACCAAAAAGCTATGCCACTACATGCTGAGCAACACTACGTATGTTGTGTCTAAGGAGAATCCATTGTGATACATGATGAGTTGTACTTACCATAGTAGTCGCAGGGCAAAATGGATCATGTTGTTGACAGAATTTGACATAGAGTTTATTGGGCAAAAATCTATCAAAGGACAAGTCATAGCCGATAAACTAGGAGAGGCTCCTCTTGAAGACCATCAACCTCTAGTCATAGAACTACCCGATGATGGGGTCTTCCATGTCTCAGAATCACCAGATTTTGATGAGCTGGAGTCACAGGCCGACATAACCCTATTCTTTGATGGTTCTAAGTGTGAGCAAGGTGGTAGCACGAGAATTGTATTCTTCACATCGTAGGGCACTCCAATGCCCCTATCATTTAAATTAAACTTCCAATGCACCAACAATAATGCATAATATGAAGCCTTGCTCCTAGGTCTTCAGACAGCAATTGCCATGAACATCAAATGATTGAATATCTTTGGTGATTTTCTATTAATAGTAAATCAAGTCAAAGGGGTATATCAATGCAAATGCCCAGTTCTGAAGGCCTATAAAGCCCTCATGGACAAATTCCTGGAAAAAATTGAATGGTACGACATCGAGGCACTCCCTCGATCATCGAATCGTTTTGCGAACACAATGGCCTCCTTGGGGTCACTAATCCCGCAAGACCTTTCCGGTGATATGACAACTATCCAAGTCAAAACCTTATCGCAATCCGTGATGGAGCGTGCAAGCTAAGACTTGATGCCAGGAATCCACATGATCCAGATTGAACCTTCCTCAGATAGGTTCTTTCGAATCCGAGATCGTCTGAAATGTGCCAACTAGGGGTCCTTGTTTTCCCCCACTCCCACCAATAGCAACACAACGCTATTCTTATAAGTTCTATCCCATTCAGAATTTGTTAGGGAAGAACTTCAAAAGGGATTGGCCGTTCACAATGTCGAGGTTTCCGATCAACAGGACTGGTATTTACCCATTAGAGACTACCTCAAGTTAGGTAATCTTCCCTTTGGATTGACGCACGCCGCAAAATGAACATTCAAGCAGAAAGCGGCTAAGTATGTCTTGATAGGAGACATTTTGTATCTTCGTAGCTATGAAGGAATTCTTCTTCGTTGTTTGGACCAGCAAGAGTCCACTTGGGCAGTCGCCCAAGCGCATGACGGTACATGTGGTGGCCACTTTAGTGGTATGGCCATTGCAAAGCGCATTCTTCGCATGGGCTATTATTGGCCATCTTTAGAGCGAGATTGTTGTGAATATGTCAAGAAGTGCGTGAAATGTCAACACCATGCAAATTTGATGCACGTACCTTCCCAGGCCCTATAGACAGTCTAGTCTGCTTGGCCATTTTCGTAGTGGGGCCTCGATCTAATCGAAAAGATCTCCCCTGCATCGCTAGGCCGTCAGACGTTTATCATAAAGGCCACAAAGTATTTAACCAAGTGGGTGGAAGCAATTCCGTTAACCTCAATGAAACGACCTCGCATTGTGGAGTTCATCTTGCATAACATCATATGTCATTTTGGTATTCCTTCCAAAATAATATCGAATAATGGGCCATCATTCAAGAACAAAGACGTGTGTGCTTTGACCACAAAGTACAAAATTCAGCACAGCTTTTCAACGCCCTATTATTCACAAGCAAACGGGCAAGCAGAGGCATCAAACAAAACACTAGTTGCCATCCTTAAAAATATAGTCGCAGACATTCATAAGGATTGGCACATACAAATCCCACTTGCCCTTTGAGCTTATCGCACTAGCATTCGGACGCCAACTGGGGCAACTTCGTTTTTGCTCGTGTATGGCTCAGAGGCAGTAATGCCTCTCGAGTTGGAAATTCCTTCCCTTCGCATATCAATGCAAGAGTTCATCGATGATGACACTGCGTGGTAGGCCCGGTTAGACCAACTTACGTTGCTTGACGAATGACGCGTTAATGCTCTTGAGCACTTACGTATCTATCAAGAGCGGCTTAAGAAAGCTTACAACATGAAAGTTCACCTAAGGGACTTTCGGGTCGGTGATTTGGTCTTGAAGGAAAACCAACAGAACTCTAATTTGCCGCCCCACCTGAGGGACAAATTCACGAAAAATTGGTTAGGTCCATATGTCATTGATAGCAAAATAGGACCTGGGACATACCGGCTAGCTTCTCTTGATGGTATCAAGGAAACATAACCCTTGAATATCAGTCATTGGCGACCATTCCATATCTAAGAAAGCCACACCCAAAAAGCTCCAAGGATTATCGCAATCACTTGGTCACCCAAAAAGCTCCAAGGATTATCGCAATCACTTGGTCACCCAAAAGGCTCCAAGGATTATCGCAATCACTTGGTCACCCCAAAAAGCTCGAAGGATTATCGCAATCACTTGGTCACCCCAAAAAGCTCCAGGGATTATCGCAATCACTTGGTCACCACAAAAAGCTCCAAGGATTATCACAATCACTTGGTCAAACCAAAAGCTCCAAGGATTATCGCAATCACTTGGTCAACCCAAAAAGCTCCAAGGATTATCGCAATCACTTGGTCACCACAAAAAGCTCCAAGGATTATCGCAATCACTTGGTCAAACCAAAAGCTCCAAGGATTATCGCAATCACTTGGTCACCCCAAAAAGATCCAAGGATTATCGCAATCACTTGGTCACCCCAAAAATCTCCAGGGATTGTCGCAATCACTTGGTCACCACAAAAAGCTCCAGGGATTATCGCAATCACTTGGTCAAACCAAAAGCTCCAAGGATTATCACAATCACTTGGTCACCCCAAAAAGCTCCAAGGATTATCACAATCACTTGGTCAACCCAAAAAGCTCCAAGGATTATCACAATCACTTGGTCAACCCAAAAAGCTCCAAGGATTATCGCAATCACTTGGTCACCACAAAAAGCTCCAAGGATTATCGCAATCACTTGGTCAAACCAAAAGCTCCAAGGATTATCACAATCATTTGGTCAACCCAAAAAGCTCCAAGGATTATCGCAATCACTTGGTCACCCCAAAAAGCTCCAAGGATTATCGCAATCACTTGGTCACCGCAAAAGCTCCAAGGATTATCACAATCACTTGGTCAAAAATCCAAAAAGCTCCAAGGATTATCGCAATCTCTTGGTCACTCCAAAATCTCCAAGGATTATCGCAATCTTTTGGTCACCTCAAAATGCTTCAAGGATGTCCACAATCACTTGGTCAAAAACATAAAATAATCAAAACAACAAAAATTTGCATCTCATTTCTAGGCATACTCAAATTCATCAAGCGAGAACTCTTCTCGCACCTCATATGCATATTCACAAAAATCAATTCATCAAAAATACAAAAATATGTAGCTGCATTAAGCATTGCATCCATACATTGCATATTTGTGGTCGTACAAGTCAAAGGCACCATAGGCTGTAATTGCTCTGCTAGTCCATTTTGTTCCACACTGTCCCATTTCACAAAAACAACAAAAACACCATGCATTGCTTTTTACCACACTAGAGTCAGTGGTATTTTAATGTATTAGAAGTTTTCATGATCCAGTCATCATTTTTCTATTTAGCCATGTAATGTATCAAGTCAAACAAATTTTACGAAGGTAGAGCCATACTTGAAATAAACCTTGTTACGTAACATCCCAACACAAATTAAAACACATAAAAATTCCCAAGTTGTGTAAACAAAAGATGAAACCTGCAGAGTAATCTAGGTCACCACAAGCGAAACGGTTATCTTGCTCATCCTCCTGTGCGAATGACCCCAAGAATGCTGAGAGTTGGCAAAAGGACAAGCATCCTCCCTACCCAATTCCCTAAGAACCCCTAGTTCTCAATAGTTGCAAAACATCAAAAATTTGCAAAATGTCAAAATTCAAAAATTTGACATCCTACAGTGCACACATCAAACAACACAAACAATAATGATTTTCGTCACTCCATATCCCCAATCCCTTGCTCAAAAGAAAAACAAATCAAAATAAACAGTGATCTCATCACTACAAATGAGCAAGTATCCCAATATAATTGAAGAAAAGAAGGGAGTTGACCTTGAATCCCTAGAACTCTCAGCATTCTAAAAGGTCATGAGGCAAGCCTCAGTATCGGTTAGGTTGATAGCCTATCGGTCACTGGCGGTAAACTTCTCGCATGACGATATATCTATCACATTAACTTGTGTATAGATCAATGTTTGCATGTGGATGAGCTAGCCTATGGCACCCTGGATAACACCGCAGATTAATCTAACTGAATACAACAAAGGAGTTAGTGGAGCTAATTAGGTGATCCTCAGTACAGGTTTGGTTGAAATCCCATCTGGCACTGGCGGTATCCTGATAAATACCACAATAACGAACTCAATTGCACACACAGGGATGTGAAATAGCTTGGTCAAAAACAAGTCTGATTCATACCTTGTTCAAAAGTATTGTAAGGCAAAGTACAGTCTTGGCTAGTGAGTTAAAACCGTCTGAGTCTCGAAAAACCTTAGCTACATTTCTAAACCAACTGTGCTGCTTTTCATCCTTACAATACCATCAGAAAATACAAAAGAGAAAACCACATGTATACATACAAGAGCCATACATCATAGAAATCGCCTAAAAATGAATTAAAGAGCGTCTTAAACAACCTATGGTGCCATAACCAATCACCACAAATATCATTCATCCATTTAACGTTGCATATCAAAAAGAAATCAAAAACATTTGCATTCATCATAACATAAGCATTCATCAAAATAAATAAACATGCATACATCCATAGTCATTAGCCATCATGCATAACAAAAATCAAATCATCACATGTACAAAACCATAATAAAATCGGTATATATATATCGTCAAAAAGATGCCCGTAGGCTACAAAATCGGTCCTCAGACCTCGCAATCATATCCAAAAACCCAACCTAAGGCATCGACCACCACGATCACGCAGGATCGGTGCGACGGGAACTACCCCCCGTGGTATGGGTCCTATGGGACCCTAAAGGGCGGCTACTACTAGCCCCCGCATCATGCCTGCTACCGTCTCCCTCATCCAATCACCTACGACAAGATGATGCTGACTGCTCAGTCACACTATCCCTCGTCCGACATGAAGATCCACTGACCGAGGGCTCAGGTAGCCACCCACCAAGGCGGATGACCTCCCTCTACAACTCTATCCGGTGCCGACACCACTCTACTTCTCGTTGATGATAGTATGACACCGCATCGTTGCGCTATGCCAGAACCCTATCTCGCTCTGCCAGCTGAGCCCGCAGCGCGTCCCCCAGCTCCCACCTCGCATCCCCCAACTCCAAATCCCATATCCATAGAAGCTCTGTAAGATGCACATTTTCAACGCGTACCTCAAACACCACCTCCTTTGTGTCTGCCTAACAAACAGGACCCTCTAGAACAGTAGCCTGCTTTGGCTCCCACTGCTCCTACACATCCTGCATCTCCGGCTGATCTGGAGCGCCCAAGTCTACATCCTCATCCCCCACATCCACCATGTCTGCATCATCCAACGGACCTCTCCAATCATCCCCAGCTGCCTCAGCACCCTCCACTGCCACCTCTGTGCCTCCTAGTGGCCCCTCCCCTCTCCATCGCCATAACACCCACCAAGAGTCATACTCAGTGGTAGTCCCGATGTCATCTACGTTCGAGACGTCAATCACCGCATTTGACTCCTCGCCCAATGGCGTGGTGACCGGTGGCTCTAGATCCCTCTCATATCCATGACGCCGATAGACCATGGGCTCACCAGGAAACCCCTGGCGAACCCACCCTGGTGAACCCCAAACTGTCGTGTAACCCGGCCATAGGAGAAGAACTCATGCTCGGTCCCATGCCGCCTAGTCAACCATCGCTCCTTATGTACCCGTCGAAGCCACTCTCCAGCCTTCGAACAGGCTAGACAGTCCCGATAAGGATGCCAAATAACCTCACCTAGAGTGAGTCGAGAGAAGGCATCAGTATAGTGCTCTACAGCACCTGCCCATCGTCGACTCTGCCCCTGCTCCGTATACCGTCGCCACAAAACTGCATAGCCTATCTCCACATCATCCATAGCCGCCCGAGTCGTCCATGGTAGCCCCGTTGGCCTCTCAACTGCTATGTGCTACCAACCCCAACACTGTAGTAGATAACTGCAGCTAACACCCTTCTGCTGCCGACAGCAGACCGCATACAGCTCCCTGTAGAGCTGTGCCAACAATGTCTGTCCCCATCTCAAAATCAGTGGTGCCTCTATCGGGCACTCTAGCAACTGCCATACCAACTCCAGTAGGTTCCATGGGAACCTCGCACTCGACAAGTCAGGTAGTAGCATGTTAGAAATGAGGCCCATCAAGAATGTGTGCCTCACTCCTAACAACCCCCTATCCTGCCACCAACCAACCAAAATCCCGCCAGCCTGGCAGTCCACCTAGGATGTCTCCATTGGATTCGCCACACCCAGCCGCTCCCCATGCCCGAAACATCTCGTAAGTATAGCAGTCCACTGATCAAACGGTGATGTCCTAATGGGCAGTCCATCTATCAGAATCCGAAGCAACTGATAGACATCCTCCAAAGTCACAGTCATCTCCTCTGTCGGAAGATGGAACGTGTTGGTCCATGGATCCCAAAGTTTGATCAGAGCCATTAGATAGGCTTGATTCGAAACCACAGGGTCCATTCGAGACACCTACTTGAGCCCAAGGGCATCAAGACATTCCCAATCATCATCAATCAGTGCACCCCGCGCTTTAGTAAAAGCGGCAGGTACACGGTACCGGCTCCTAACCTGCAAAAGAAAATAATTGAACAAAAAAAATCAAAATCATGGAAAAGAACTGTACAGCAATAAAACACAAAAATTCAAATAAAAACAAAATTTCAGTTCCAAGGTGTCTAATCTTAACTGATTAATTCAAAAACAGCATAAAAAGAATGAAAAAGACAAAAAAAAATACGTCTTAGGGTTTTATGTTTCGTTACCCTAGGGTTTAGTCGTAAGCAAATTCTTTGCAAAGGTTTTATGTTACGTTACATTGTACAATAAGTCTAAATTGTCTTAAATCCAGTGTCAGGGTTTAAGTTATAAAAAAATATATGTCAAAAACATCATCACAAAAACAATTAAATCAAACAAGTGCAATTTAAACAAAAATAAACTCTAGGGACACTTACAGGTTTCGCTTCGGCTCCGCCGCTCGAACCAGTTTGTGCACTCATGATGGCAGAGATAATTCCAGCAGTGCTTCGCTTCGCAGAATTACCTCCTCCTCCCAGAGCTCCAAAATCGCAAGAAAAAAATGACACAAATGAGCCCAAATTCAAGTTTTGGCCCTTAAATAGGCCTTTTGAGCTGGAATTCATCCTTTCCTGGGACGAGCACTCTGGTTAGCGCTCGTCCCACCCAGGGAAAAATTCACCAGCTGGAATTTGTCCCACCCAGGGACGGATTCAGGCCAGAACATCAAAAACATCAAAAAATGATCAAAAATGCACTAAAAACAGACAATAACCTTGCCCGACAGGAGTACTGATGTACCTGACATCTAGGGCAAACAAAATAGACATCGGGGTCACAAATTGTCACTATCCTACTCCCTAAGAAGGCTACCATAGCCGGACCACTCCACAGGAGGACGGATTTTTGAGAATTTAATCCCCAAACGACATCACAAAAAGGGTCAAAGCCCACTCAAAAACAACAAGAAAGTCAAAAAAACAAAAACAGTAATAAGCATTGCCAGACACAAGTGCTCTCGCACTTAACTTCTTGGCATAAAAAATTGATGTCGGCATTCAAATTATCACTATCCTATTTCCCCAAGAAGGCTATTATAGCCGGACCGCTCCACGGGAAGATAGGTTTTCGATGATTTCAACCCATTACGACATCACCAAAAGGGTTAACACCCACCAAAAACAGGTCCAAATGTTGGAAAAATTGCCAAGATTAACGGTAAACCCTCTAAAGGCACCCTTGCACAAGTCATCTTGGGTCAAGCGACTCATCACTTTTCTCACAAAGGTCATTCCCTCATCGATTCGTCGCTTGAGGGGGTAGTCACACTTAGTCACCAATCAACAATCACACACCCAATTAAGGAAAATGACATGCATTCAAAGAATCATTGACAAAGACAATCACGCTCCTGCTTGGGGCAATAAACAAGCAACAATCAAATCAATCAAACACTTGGCATTTCGTGAATCATGAACACAAGGTTCCCCTGAGGATAAAAGGTTGCGCCCTTTGCCTAATCATGACTGATCAATGTCCAAGCTCAAGTCACACCTCACCAAAATAGGTTAACACTTGAAATCAAACTCCTTAGCTCGTTAGAAGCAAGGATTCAAGAATGCATGCCCTTTCCATGCTTGGGGCATCAAAATTTGGTTAGGTTACCAAGAAACCCTAATCATTAGTGCTTTTTTTATCTATTTTTCCTTGGCACTGCGCCATACATAGCGCATCCCAAAAAGGGGCATCTGTAGACACCAAAATAGCACCAATTCGATTATGTGACTGCAAACACTGATCACTTTGACAAACACAGCCCCCAGGGCAGCCCTCAGAGGTCAAACAATGGTCCTAACCACTTTCATAGCAATTTTGTAAGGTCAGGAAGCAATTTGGCACATTCAAGCACTTTGCTCAGCACTTGTCTCACCCAGGGATGAATTCAAAATAGAATCCGTCTCACCCAGAGACAAATTTTGAATTCGTCTCTAGGTGAGATGGATTCTGAGTTTAACGGGAAAAAGGAAGAATGGCACCAAGTGGCAGTCCAAGACAGTTAGTTGATGACTCCTGCCTCACACGCGTGTGTGGGTGGACAGATAGGCCGTTAGAAGACTGTCACAAGGGCAGTTATGAAAGCCCAAGTCATGGAGGACTCCCCTCCCTCATGGGAAGACAAGACTGCCACATGGCACCTATGACCAACACATGGCACTTAGCCTTCCCTCTCAAAAGAGACCCCATGGGTCTATAAAATGTGGGAATTTTCTCACCCAAAACAAGCAGGTTGGAGGTGAGTTCAAGCAACGAAGTGCTGTCCAATTGAATACCCATTTGCATCCTTGTGATTCACCTTCTCACATCCACTAATCTCTTTTGCAAGGGAGGTTATTGGGTGGATTTTGGAAGCGTGGATCCATCCCAAACCCAAAATTTGACCACCTTACACCACCAATTCGTAGACATCCCAATCCTAAGAGGTTTTGGGCCCATCCCTAGTGGATTGGCATCGGAATCAAGTGCCAACGGTGGGAGGCCCACTTGGGCACCCCCGCACTTTCTAAGTTTTAAAGCATTCTAGATTATTGTTTCAGGTTGCATATTGTGTTATTCTATTTTGTTAACTCATAGCTTCAATTTCACAACATTTTGATCAGGTTTTATCATGCTTTGTGTCGCTTTGTTGTCTCACTAACTTGCAGGTGGAGATATTAAGTTCCCAAGGATAGAAGCTAAATTGGGAGAATCCGACCATCTGGGTCGTCCCAAAATGGCCCCAATTACATAACCCCTCTGTTTGCAGGTGTTTTGGAGGTCTCGGGAATCAACATTGAAGCAGTAGCAGGTCAGCTTTTTCAACATAGAAGAATTTGTCCCACCCAGGGACGAATTGCAGTCAAAATTCATCCTGCCCAGGGAAAAATTCTAGTTTAAGGCAGATTGGCTGACTGTCTCAGTGGCAATGGCCTTCTGGTAATATTTTCTGTCTTCTGTCAAGTTTTCAGGCCATTTGGACTCGCTTTACTCACTGTTTCAGACAAATGTTTACATGCATCTTTTGGCGATTTTAGAGAACAAACACTTTTCATTTGTAGCAGCTGCTACTGACATCTTCGTTGTTTCTTTGTTCACAGGAGGAGTAGCAGAGGTCAAGGACTCATCAACATCAGTGACGACATCGTCTTGGCCCGCCCATCTCAAGTGTGGGCACACAGAAAGAGGAATCTTAAGTATCGATTGTAGTCAAATTCTTTTAACGCTCCTAGCCCCTGAAAAGGGAGGAGGCGTATTTGTAATAGAGATCAACAAAGTTTAATGAAAGGGCTGTGTTTTATCCATTTGCTTGTATCTCATTTATATGCGTCTCTTTCATTTCATGCTTTTACATTTCTAGGACTTAAGCGTATTTGATTTTGAATGCATCACAATTAGTGTTTTCCTTTTCCCGGAATCTCGTGCTTTCACTTCTTATCGGGACTCATCATGTCTTTGTATAGAGGACAATCTTTGCCATCCAAAGAAAAGCCTCTTTCATACTTCTTTATTTTTGATTGATGGATTTTCCTACTAGGTTTTTACCATCACTTCAAAACAAAGGGGTGATAGTTGATCTTTTTCCACAGGGATTTTTTTCCACCAACTATCTATATTGTACATGAGTACCTAATCAGGCCTTGTTTCCAAAACTCATCTTTTATTTGTTAAAGAGTACAATCTTCACCATCCGAAGACAAGCCTCTTTCATACCTCTTTGCTTTTTTATTGATGGCTTTTCCCACTAGGTTTTTTACCATCACTTCAAAACAAAGGGGTGATAGTTGGTTTTTTCCCAAAGGGTTGTTTTCCACCAACTATCTATATTGTACATGAGTACCTAATCATGCCTTGTTACTAGGACTCATTTGTAAAAATCTCCCCTAGTATCACTTAAGGGGGGGTGTTAGAATAAGTGAATATTATATTAAGTTCCACTAGGATAGATACTTTATTTTCCACTCCTCCATGTTTCAGGAGAACTCTCAGTAGTGTCTTCTTGAATTTCCACTCCTCCATGTGTCAAGAGAACTCTTAGTGGTGTGTTCATCAGGTCTCATGAGTTGTTGTAATCCAATGGTTCTCAATGATAAAATCTGCTATTTATATAGAGTTGATCCTAGAGGTAAATAAATTAGTTTCACTCTTCTCTTCATCTTTTTGTGTAATACTTTGCATATCTATTATTGTGAAATTGTAACAATTAGATGAGGAAAAATGTGTCTTCATCATTTCAAAAGGACCATCCCCTCCATTTTTATTAGGGATCTCTTTGAAAAAAATATCAAAATTAAATTTGATAACCTAAACATTCAAAAAAAAAATTGTTCATTTTATCAAGCAATACAAATATTTTTTGATAACTCCATTATTGGAGGTCATACATGTAAATTCAAATCCTATAACTAAGTAATTTTATTTTGTGCCATTTTTTCACTCATTATACCATATTCTACCACAATATCATGAGCCAATTCATCAGCTACCATATCATCATTCATTACATCATCCTATGTAGGTTTCACATTGTTAGGTGGCATATCATTGTCATGTAATAAATGGATGACATTATTAACTACAATTTTATCATTAGGTACCACATCATATATACATATTTCCAATTCAAGTATGTTGGTGTCATTTTTCTAGACATTGACATGATCATGGTTTTTCTTATCAAAATAATTTATGATCTCTTGGACCCAATGCCACTAAGAATTTATCAGCATTTATAAATAAAAGGACCATGATACTTATAAGAAAGCGATTCCCTCTCTAAAATTTTACTTTTACCTTTTAAAATGTCTACCCCACTAACATATTTGAAGCATTCCTCTACTAAATGAACCCATGATGGCTATATTGTACATAATGTTTTATAGAATATTCTATTTTTTAAATTAGGATTTTTAAAATCTAGAGGGGATGAGTGATTTGTTAACATAGAAAAATAAATATGTGAATGCTAAATAGAAAAAAAATGTTCTACTAGTGTAGACACCAAAACAACACCAATCTGATTATGTGACTACAAACACTGATCGCTTTGACACACATAGCCCCCATGGCAGCCCTTAGAGGTTAAACAGTGGTCCTAACCACTTTTATAGCAATTTTGGAAGGTCAGAAGGCAATTTGGCACCTTCGGACAACCTACTCCAAATCTGTCCCACCCTGGGACGAATTCAAATTGGAATCCGTCTCACCAAGGGATGAATTTAGAATTCATCCCTGGAGAATAGGTTTAATGGGAAAAGAAAATGGCACCAAGTGGCAGCCAAAGAAAGCGGTTGAGGCTCTTGCCTCGCACGCGGTGTGGGTGGGTAGATGGGTCGAGGGCCAAGGATGAAAGCCAAGTCATGGAGGACCTCCTCCCTCATTGGAAGACAGCGCCACATGGCACTATGACCAAACAGGCGCTAACATTCCTTTTAAAAGAGCCCATGGGTCTATAAAATGGACTTTTCCCACCCAAAAAAGACATAGGAGGCGATTTCAACACAAGGTTGTCCCATTGAATACCCATTTGCATCCTTTTGATTCACCTTCTCATATCCACTAAACTTTTGCAAGGGAGGTTATTGGGTGGCTTTTGGAAGCGTGGATCCAACCCAAATCCAACATTTGACCACCTTACACCACCAATTCATAGACATCCCAATCCTAAGAGGTTTTGGGCCTATCCCTAGTGGATTGGCACCGAATCTTCGAACGGGGGAGGCCCACTTGGGCACCCCCCTCTAAGTTTCATTCTAAAGCATTCTAGATTATTTTTTCATGTTGCATCTTATGTTATTCTATCGTTAACTCATAGCTTCAATTTCATAACATTTGATCTTATCATGCCTTTTATCGCTTTGTTGTCCTACTAACTTGTAGGTGGCGATATTGGATTCTTGAGGATAGAGGCCAAATTGGGAGAATCCGACCACGGTCATCCCAAAAGGCCCCAATACATAACCCCTCATTTCGGTGTTTTGGAGGTCTCGGAGTCGACATTGGAGCAT
The DNA here is from genome assembly GCA_028583015.1 of Wollemia nobilis. NCBI lineage: Eukaryota > Viridiplantae > Streptophyta > Pinopsida > Araucariales > Araucariaceae > Wollemia > Wollemia nobilis. The sequence continues at coordinate 131,369 of JAQPPZ010009894.1, forward strand.
CACTTTGGCTTTCCCAACATAGCACGTCCCACCCAAGGACGAAGCGCCGCCCGGGATGAATTCGGTGAAGGAAGATTGGCCCGGGCAAGGCCTTCGTAATGTCTTATGACCTCCCAAATTTAGGTGACTTAGATCCATTTTATTCCGTATTCGAAAATCTTTTGCATGCATCTTTGGCAATTTCAAAGAACAAACACTTCTTATTCCAGGGCCACATCTTTGTTGTTTCTTTGTTCGCGGAGGAGCAGCAGAGGTTAAGACCATCAACACCGTGGCATCGTCTTGGCTCGCCCACTCAAGGTGGGCACGGAAGAGGAACATCAAGCTTAGTAACAAATATTTAACGCTCCTAGCCCCTAAAAAGGAGACGTCTTGTACAAAACAAAAGTTAAAAAAGGATTTTTCTCCATTGCTTTACTCATTTCAACGTCTCTTTCATTTCATGCATCTACATTCTAGCTAACACATATTTGAATGCACAATAGGTTCCTCCGGAATGCATCGCAAATAGGACCCCTCTACAATGTGGAAGAACCTAAAATCCATTTCTCAAATGCAATAAATTAGGACATTAAGTCTTCCCATGACTTCACTAGGATTTGAGGCTAGTCAAAGAATATTCAGCCTCTTCTATAGTTTTTTCACAATATCTACAGAGACTATCCTCATATTTGTGTTATTAATGGATATAAAAAGCTAAGAGAGAAAAGAAATGGATTTAAAAAATAAAAATCTATAGAAGATCAATAAGTTTTTAAAAAATATCAAGAAATTTAATCTTGAAACTAAGGCATTCATCTAGACAAAAATAAAAATCTAAATCAATATATTGAGTGCTAAGAGAGGAACAAAAAAGCAATATGTGAGATGATTTTTTCTCTTGAAATAATAGATTGAGTCTAATAAGATCTTAATGATTTAATTCCACCTAATATTTTATCAAAAAAAATCCATTTTACAAACTATCAACAACTTACACAAAGTCTTATAATTGCTTCAAACACTATTACCCATAAGAGTCATTGTAAAAGTTGATTTGTTGAGGATAAGAATGGATATACATAACTACTATTATATCATATTGAATTTCTACAATAGTTTCCATAGATGAGAGAAATCAATACATTACCCAATATTATTAAAGAAAAAATACATTAAAAAACAATGCACACCATATAAAAGGTTATAAAAAATAAAAGTATACTCCAACTAATAAACCAATGGTTAGTATGATGAGGTATTTATACCCAATTACAAGTTATATTTAAATAAAATAATAATAATAATAATAAAATTAAATAAAAAACTAAAAAAAATGTAAATGACCGCCTTCATTTTCATATATAATTTGGAGTGTTTCTTTTAAAGGTCAATATGAAAAATTATTGATCTTTCTTCTAAGAAACCATTTTCTTTAATTTTCAAGCGTTCTCTTCAGTTGATAGAGTGATAAACTATAAGCTTGTTAAGGCAATAAGTTTATTACTCCTTATAATGAAATATTTTAAGTAAGTTTTTTATTTACTTTTTCATTAAAAATTATTCACTTTTTTAACAATACAATTTTTAGATTATTTTAAATCTTTGGTTACTATATTAAAAAAAAAATCATTTATATGGGATTAACATGGTTCTATTGATAATAGATATTGTTATATTATAACAATTGAACTTAGTAGTTATATATTTATCACATAACAAGATTCCAACATAAATCTTTTCTTTAAAAATTGATAATATATTAGTGTTTAATAAGATTTGAACTTATGTTTGGTTTTCAAAAGTTAATAAATTTAACCAATCAATCATTTAATGTTATAAATTTTACTTCATTATATTAAATAAAAATTATTAATACAATTAACTTGCACTAACTTTTAATTTAACTATTAATTTTTAAATATATTTATATTTTTTAAAAATGATTTCAAAATTTGTTCTAGGCTGATTTTTAAACCCCTTCTCTATAAGATTCTCTGGTTAATATTTTAATAATTACAAGAATAGATTTTACACTTTTATAATAAAACATTTTATTGTTTTAGTTTCATGTTTTCATATAAAAATCTAAGTTTAAAACAAGAATATATACATTTATTTTAACCATGAGACTAGGGAGTAGTCTGTCCTGTTTTTATTGCAATGAGTCTGTTGGTTGCGACAAGGCTTACAGGCTTGTATTCTAATATGATGGTGTCATCGACATCGCACAAACATCAACATAATCGACAAAAATTGGAATTTTTGTCTTGAAAATCTCATCCCCAAAATAATGACAATGCTCATTAATATAACTTTTTAAAAGCCAGTGACACGTTTTCCAACTCGAAAACTAACATTGATAGTCGTGGGGCACGAACAAAAGCTTTGTTTACTTACTATATAAGCATAGGAATCTAGTTGTCCATTGTTTTTATTGCCATGTTGCCCCCTAAAACAAGCATACGGTGTTTAGTGCACAGTATTGGTTTCCAGCTATGGGTATTGAGACATTTAACAAATTCATTTTGTATATTAATCGTCTAAGATACCACTATATTCCCTTATGATTTTTTTCCCGTAGAAATAATTCCAAGCGCATGTGTTCTACCAAACCCATGTTTAAATAATATTTTATATAATTGATATTAAGAGAATAAAGTGCATGATCTGCCATACAGTCCACCATGGTCATAATCCTCGCAACTATAAACCAATAATCGAATAGAGAGAGCAGAGTGTCCCAATCCTCTTATCTGATCCTGACTCCTCTCTTGCTTTACATATGGAGCTGAAAATGGTCATGAATTTTTCTCTATGCAGACAATTAGAGCTCAAGTTAGCAGCAGCAGGAACGGGAGGCATAGTAAAGAATTTATTCATGTTCCTGTACTTGATCGAATTTACGAGCATAAGTTTCCCTACAAATAATATTTTACATTGGAGTCCATCCCTAGGTTCTAAACATCTCTTTTATTTAAAATAAAAATCAATAATCTTATATGAGAATTTACAAAGAAGATGAGGACCTTTTAGGTGTACGAAAAAGATCTAAAAACTTCATACTATTTGCTTCCTTATTATTTCTTTACTTATATTTTTTGGGACATCCTTTACAATATATGATATTATATTATGTAGAGTGGATGAAATGTTTTATTAATTATTCTAAACCTAAAGCGTCATGTATTTTATGATGGGGTTTTTTTATCATTATTTGTTGAAATTTATGGCTTGGAAGGAATAATACAATTTAAAAAAAAAAAAAACAAATTATGCCCAATATTGGAATTGTATTGTTGTAAATATTATAAAATGTTTACATGCATGATTTTTATAGTGTGAAGTGTCAGCTTAAAAAAAAAAAAAAATTCCTTTTGTTATAAGACTTGAATGTACGTATCATCTATGACAACATAGCCAGAAAAAAGGATTTGCTTTAATCTATGGTTGAAATGAAAAAGTCAATAAATTTGGGTTTATAAAAATAAATTTTTATGGTGATTCAAAAGAAAATATAGAAAAAATGGTGTATGTGGTGTTTATCAAAATAATGAAGAAAAACTAATCATTTCTTCCTTAGAATCATATGGAACTTCAATTAAAAACTACGTAGAGGCCAAGTTACTTTTTATATTCATCAACACTGCATGAAAAAGGATGGAAATATATTTTAATGGAGAGGGATTCAAAATATCAATTTAAATAGATGTGAAGATTAGAAAAATAACTTTAATGTTGATATTCATTAACTATTTTTGGAGCAATATCTTTGGAATATGAGCATATCTATAGAGAAGGAAATTGATAGTACATAATTTTTTCAATCAAGTTGTTGATATTTGTCTTGGTGAAATTCAAAATTTAGAAGACATATTATCAAGAGAGATTTTATGTTTTAATCAAAACGTATCAATAATATTATTTATAAAAACATCTCATTTTTGATGAAGATGAAAGAAATATTTGATAGGAAAAGAATCAATGAAAATATTTAATAAAAGGAGAAGTTGCACATGGATTTTACCTAATAATATTTTTTTATTTTGATGGGAATGGTCCCAATAGAATTCATTCATAATATATAAAGAGAAGGAAGAATATTAAGAGAATTTAATGTAATGAAGTTGTATATTGAGAGAAAATAAATCTAATTAAGAATGAGGAAGTGGTTGTATTAAAAGAAATAAAAATTATAAAATATGTTATATTAAGAAAAGTAAGAATTTAATTTTAATAGTTTTAAGAAAAAGAAATTGAATAATTGTAAGGTAGGAGACACTAGCATGTTCATAGGTGCATGCAGGAGTGGGAAGAAATATTTTTGAAAAAATATTTTTACTTTAAAATATCTTCAAACAAAACATAAACCCACAAAAAAATATTTGAATTTAAAAATCCTAACACTCATGTGTTGACCAAATTGGCATGGGGCCATTGTGGATGGTAGTCTTGTTAGACGGTATTAATAGACCTACAAACATTTTTAGAGAAAAGGAGTCACTACAAAGGTCTACAAAAGGGTTCAAATATTTGAATAACTTTTCAAAAAAAAATTATAGATCTAGATACATATTTAATGCAAATTTAATAAAATATAACTTTTTATGGGATTTGATGTGATTTATGATTGTTTTTTAGTTTTTTAACAAGCATTTATTTATTTTTAAAGACACTACATTAATCTAAAATGGTTATGATAAATAACAAGACACCATTTTTTTTAAATATATCAATTCTTTAGATTTATATGTGTACTTTAATTATATTAAAATAAATATTTTTATTATAATTTCATAGGATGTTTATTATAAAATCTAAACACCATAAAAAAAAAATTTAATAAAAGGAATATATTAGTAAAAATAAGAAATTTATTCCTTTTTCTAGATCTTTTTATGTAGAATACATGCAAAGAAATAAACTATTGATATAACTTACTATATGCAAATTTCATATAAATCATAGTAGACATGTTCTTATACAATTAAAATATTAGAACCCTAAGAAAAAAATTACTAAGTCTACTATTTTTAAATTGTGTTCCTTTTCTACACGTCATTCTCAACATTTCATTACTTTATATCTTCAAATTATTGATAAAACCATTACTTGTTTCTTGTTGAACAAGAGTGTACTATATTTTTTAAGATAAGAAGACTTTCTAAAAGGCCTAAAAGTGTATCACAATGCCATGTGTTCACCCTTGATGCACCTTTTAATAAGTAAAGTTCCAATGCATTTACTACTATTGTTGAAGTTGAATGTAGTAATTCCCAAGATACTCAAAACCACAATAAGAATTTCTAACGATATGAAAGAAAAATAAATATTTGTAACAAGTCAATGTTGCAAAATATGGTGAAAGAAATAAAAGGGATACAATAACTTATGAATAATAGGACCATTTTGTTATATGCAATTGCACAAATATTAATGTATTACTAGAGAGATCAACTTTAATTAATATAAAAGAGTGAGAAATTTATAAATAAAATGTTTAAAACAAACAGGTATAATGTAAATTCTAAGAAGAAACTTACACAAGTTACATATATTTTGAACTTGGATGAAGCAAGCATGCTATGTAGCCTACTTTTATGCATTAGCCCAAGCTTTATTATCTCTATTATTTTACTTTATTCTACTCCAAGAGGCAAACACATAGCTAAGTAAAATGTGTGGAATTAAATTTTCATAAAGGGAAATTTTTTCTTGTAACAAGTAAAACAATAAATATACAAAAAATATATATTTACTAAATTATATCATGTAAAGAATTGTACTTAAAAAATAGTTAGTTTGTATCTCTGACCCTTGCAAATGTATAGGGAAAAGTTGAAAAATATCATTAATTCATAGGGAACCCTATATGGTTAGTGGCTTAAAATCTTAAAAACGATGGAAATTATTTTTTAAGTGATACAATTTTCACAAATCTCGTTAACCTCCACCAACAAAAATTGATAAACAATGTTAGAATTTGTTCGCCTCAATTCAATAGTATGATCGAATAGAAAGAATGATGTACTTCGTTGCCTTTTATGCATTCAATGCATGCATCCTATAATTTTCCTTCAATTTAAATACCATCTTATATGTATTAAAAAATAACACATGTATTTTTTTTTAAGCCAAAAACCCCTTGCGGGGCCGCCTTGGTCTGAGAGACCACGAATAGAGGGTTCTACATTATCAATTGGATTTTGGGTACCCAATTCATCTTTTTGGTAGGGTGGAGATTCGAACCTGGGACCTCCTTTGGAAGATTGCCCTCTCCTCTCCAACTCACCTACAACACCTTGGTAAGTAACACATGTATTTAAGTACCATATTATATATATATATATATTAAAAAATAGCACTTATGAAGAATATATTGATTAAATAGTTTTGTTACACTTTATTATGAAATTCAATAGGGTTGATACCTTTAATATCTTATATTATTATTACTTTTAATAGCATAATAAAGAAAGACTTGAGACAATTAAATTATGTAGAAAATTTTATACCTATTATTTAAACATATATCCATAATTATTTTTAATTAATATATCACCAAAATTTTCTACCTTTTAACTTAGTGTGTTTTGGTTTCCAATTCTAGTCTCTTTTTAGCCCTTGGTTGATAAGATGCTCCCTCTTACTTTTTGTTGAAGGCATTTTCTTCCTTCTAACTATTTGTGGTTATTTTGTTGTATCCCCTTGTGCTTTGGAATTGTTCTCCTCTAAATGTTCTTGTTTTTATTATACCTCTCATTATAAAAGATTAAAGATACTTTCAAAATCTTATGTTTTTCCACCTAATACAAAAATAACCAAAATATTTATTATTAATATTATTTAAATGCATTTTTAATAATATATTATAATTTTAATTCTTTTTCTTTAAAGTCTTAGCTAAAAGATTCTAATACCTTACTATTGTGGTGTCCTAACAAAAACATTTTATATTTTTTTTATTTATTATAAATTGAATGAAAAATATTATATTAATGTGTGAAAGACACGGCGTCCGGCTACTTTATCATCTACCATATTTAAGTCAAAGTTGAACCAGCCATGTAAACATCACTCGATATTTGATTCATGGTTGTATTTTAAAAAATAAACGTATATACGTTATATATGTTTAGAATGTTTAAGCTAAACACTATTTTACGCATGTTAATACTTTTTGTATATATGTATTAGTTTTATTTTCAACCATTAGTAATAAAGTGAGTGAGAAGATATGTAACCCTTTGTATAATTTATTGACCGTTCCATGTCAAGCCAAGTTACACGATCTCATGGTACTTCGGATATAAGGCGAACGTTCTAAAAAAGCCGTGAATAGTAGTAGTTGTAAACAGTGCCCAGGTAAAGGAAGGAAAATAGGGAAATGCGAGAGTCGCGCAATATTTGATAGAGACCTCAAAGTAATGATCTCGAAATTCAACTTGAAAGAAAAAAAAATCCATACATTAATCTTATAGAGAAAATTCATAAGTGTAATTATATGGAAATTTAACTAGAAAAAAAAAAAGCCATACATTTATCTTGAGGAAAAGATAAGTTCGTTAAAATTTTGATAACATTCAACAATACCAACAATGACTCGATCGGACCTGAAATGTCAAAGTAATCGTATGGAAATTTAGCTAGAAAAAAAACCATACATTAATTTTGAGGAAGAAGAGATAAGTTCGTTATGAAGAAATTAAAGATTAAAATTTTGATAACATTCAACAATACCAACAATGCCTCGATGGTTTAGGGGTCCCATCCTTCACTCTTAAATCTCTCCTGTGCAACGAATGCACAACAAACATCAGAATCGTTGTTGCTTGTCGGATGGAATCCTCAGAACTGACTTCTGTTCTTCCACTGGACTGCAAACATTCAGAAATTTAATTCTTAAATCTCTCGTGTGCACTGAATGTACAACAAACATTAGTTCCTCAAGTTAATCGTTAATTGGACGGATTTTAAAAATCTTCTACCCGTAATCAACCTCTCCAAGCGTCTAATACTCTGCGTTTCCCAGCTTGTGTGTTGAGAAGCTGCAGAATTTTCTTCCAAATTTTAGTGCAGCTTGCATTCCTTGGAAATCTCAGAATCATTGTTGCTTGTCGGACGGAGTCCTCAGAACTGAATTCTGTTCTTCCACTGGACTGCAAACATTCAGAAATTTAATTCTTCACGAGACTATTCCACAGCATTTAGATATAACCCAAAGGAGGACTGCAAGCCAATACGAGACTACTTGAAGTAAAATCTTGTAAAAGATTTATATAAAAATGCCCTATTAAATACAGAGAAATACGAGGATTCTTTCCAAGGCCTCCCGTTCCTGGTGAGTGGTTTAGCTTCACCACTAGGTCTCTGATTATCTATATGCAGAAAGCCATAATTGATGCAGAACTGGTACCCATGAACAGAAATAGAATAAGAATATTTTCTCATGGCCCAAGGAAAGAAAGGTATTTATCTACTGTGAAACCCATGTCCCAAGAGAGGAGAATTTATAGATTCAAGCACGGAAGGAGATTTAGAGTGCATCGTGTTTTGATTGACGAGTTTATAGTGGTAAGTGACTCACTTCATGCACTCACAGTAGACAATGCACTGGACTAGTTTATGTTATTGTCTTGTCCTGTCCCCAGTAGTACAGATTGCAGTTGTCTTTGACAGTACAATAATGTATCTGTCGTCACCGTCCAAAGGGTATATTCAAATTTTATAGTCCAATATTAACCTAAATTTTAGAAACGGCACAATCACCTTTAGTCTCATCTTATCTTTGCTATTGGATTGAAGAGATATATAAAAAATATTTTTTTGGGTTAGTTTTATTCTAAATAGTTTTTATTATAGTTTTTGTTTTTTTATTTAATATAATTTTAATGATTTTATATGATAGTATAAGGTGAAAAATAAAAATAGTTAAAGTTTGTAAAATTTTATGTTTTAAAAAAAAAAAACTTAAGATATGGCGACGTATTAAAAAAACATAAAGTATCTTTGACCAAGAGTCATTCTTTTAAAACAGGACTCTCTATCAACTACTCAATATAAATATATTTCTTTTGAGGAGTCGCTTTATGTTTTCCATACCTATAAATAGACGTCGTATATTATAAAAATTAAAATAAGTATTTTAAGTATTTTTTAGTTTAAATTAAAAAATTATTTTTAGAGTTTTATGTTTTATATTAAATACAAATATGGTTATTAAAAAATAAAAATTAAATATTAAAAAAAAATAAAAAAAAAAAATAAAAAATAAAAAATTAAAAAATATAAATATATTTTTTATGTTTTCCATACCTCTAAATACACGTTTTCTTATCTATAGTTTTGTGGTTTCCCCTTTCTATTTAATATAATTTTTTTAATTTATTTTATATAGATAGGTATTAAGGTGAACCGAATTCCAATCATAGAATATGTTACAAGTTTTTGTAAAATTTTATTGTTTTTTAAAAAAATCAAGTTTAAAATTATTAGATGTATCTAAATTTGTTTTAAAAATAAAAACATTAAATTTAAAAAAAAAAATGATATTATAAATTATTAATTATATGCAAATTTTTTAGTTTAAACCTTAATTTTCAATATAATATTATTTAATAAATTAAAACCAAACAATTAAAATAATAAAGAAATAACTAAAAAATAATAAATATAATATTATTGGCTGCAAACCACACGGCAGTGTATATAAAAATGAGTTTGATTAAATTAAAAAAATTAAATGAATTATAATAAATTGATAATTATGTACATATTATTTAGTTCAAATCTAGTTTCCAATATAATACTATTTAATAAACCAAAGTCAGACATTAAAAAAACAACAGAAAACAATTAAATAAAATATTATTTTTTTGAATAATTATAATATTATTCATGAAATGGGTATTATTATATTATATTATAGGAACAACCTAATAATTATGTAATTATTTATTGTATATATTTATTATAAAAATTTTAATTTTAAATATTCAATTAAATTAATAAAATAATTTTTATAACTACTCCGAAACCACTAATTATAAATAAATAAATAAAATTTATAAAATTATTAAAAATTAATTAACATAAAAATTTATATTTTTAAATTATAATATATTATACATTACAATCAACTATATTTCATAAATTTAAATTTTTAAATAAACAATTAAAAAACTATATTATCATGAAATTAATAATTTTTTTTTAGGTAGCCCTTATAGTAAGAACACGATGCTACCTTTTACTTTTGTTTGACAATAACTTTAAAACGTGCTATGACAAGACATGTTTCTTTCTTGGAAACATGATAATTATTTTTTTAGGAGAGTTGGCTACAATTCTTTCTTATTGATTTTGGAATTTTTATTTTGTTGACTTTGGAAGGAAGATAATTTTTTTTTGATTGGATAGTTAGTTACAATCACATTATTTTTTTGTAGTTGATATACTATAAGCCCAGGGTCCATCAAAACTATTTCACTCATTGTTTTATAATTCTATGTAAAACAAACCATTTGGTATTTGGGATGATGTCAGTCTAGCATTGAAAAGATTTAGAATATACTATTACCTTTGCAAGTTGGCAACAAGTTTGAACCTAAATCTCTTCTTAATAAATACTCGACCAATCAAACACTACCAATCCATCTAATTTTCACAAATTGTTATCAAAGAATTTTATGACTTGCAATTTCTCGAGGGAAACCGGTCATCAATTTGAATTGCAATTCCTCGATAGAAACCGGTCATCAATTTGAAAATTTGTGGAACTATATGATGAACAAAGGTGTGGCCAAGTTATCGTCTATTTTCATTTTCAAGAAATCTCGTACATTGTATTTGCTTTTGTAGTAGTCAGCTAATAATTTCACCACACAAGAAAATTGATTCCTCTGGATTTTTTAATATGAGGTTTATTGTTGTGCTACTCATTTGTGCAGATCTGGTAGTGGATTCCTACTTTTATTTTATTTTTTTAATATTTAAATAGAATATATGAAATTGAAATATATTTTATTATGTTATAATTATATTTTATATTTTGATTTTATTTATATAGTATATTTTATTATAATAGATTATTTTATTTTTATAGTTTTTATATTATTTTTTTTAATGGATTTTATTAAATTGATGTGGAATCCATGAGTATTACATAATTTTTTTATGGTAATTTTATAAAAAAAATAGTAGATTATATGGATTTAATATATGTATATTTTTAAAAAACTTATTAATGCTTCGGAAGGGGATTAAAAGGGTCCCCATTTAACAAAACATGTTTAAATATTTTATATTTTAGTCTTCCCATTTAGGGCAACAATTGGAACAAAACAACAACTATAAACAAAAATAACTATAAGATAGATTTCTAAGAAAAAAAATCAATAGCTAGATGAGTGGAGGAAAGATAAACATAGAAAGGCCACCTACAGTTAAAACGTAAAACATTGACAATTCCAAAGCAATAGGTCTAGGTCTTCTCCCCACTAGGGGATTTGAAGTCGACTCCAAATAAATGTGTGATAAAATGAGTGGATTCAACCCTTGTAAAATGTTGATGAGAATATTGTTGAGCTATGTAAAATCATATGTAGTTGATGATCCTATCTTAAAAGACCACCCAACATTTTGAGGGGGCATTCATCCCCCTAATCTTCCAAGACAGTATTTATATTACTTAGATTTCCAAGGGTGTTTCTTCCCCCTAAAGTTAAGGATCATATAAGTTTCATTCACCTCCTCATTAGTCATTTTCTTCTCTTTGAATTTTATCTTCAATGGTATTCCCCTCTAAGAAATTGATCCAGCATCTGTGTTCCCTTTATTTTGGCTTCTTGTAATCCTATTTGGATTACTACTATTCCCCCCTGATTATACTATAATTTTCATTTCTTTATCAAGAGATCAAGGGGTGATACCCATATCTACTTTGTTTCCTTCCATTTACATTGGTTCATCAAAACCAAAATCATCCACTTGGGTTGTTTCATTTTTTAAATCTTTTAGACTACTAAAAGAATTTGTTTCAACAAATACTTTATTCTTCATAGAAGGTTCATAGATCGAGAGGGTCACCTTGATATTTTCTCCTTCAAAATTGCCTTCTTCGATAGCAACCCCTCCTTTCATTGAAGCCTTATATTGAGTCTTTTTTGGAGCATCTCCATTGTCTACCAAATTGATACCTATCTTTTGTTGTCCCTCCTTTTTAAAAAATATGATGGTTTAGGTATTTTCTATATTGTGACATCTATTTCCCCTAGTTTTATTTATTTTTCATGGCACAATTGAAGTTGGAGTGTTTGACCTTATTACATAGAGAGCATTTGAATATAAAATTCTTCTATTCTAAAGGTTGTCTCCACATGCCATGATTCTATTCAGTATCAATTAAATTTGGTAACTCTCTTTCCATCCCTTTCTATATTCACATTCATACACATTCTGGCAAACATATGTTAGCTTTTGATGAATGAGTCCTGGGAGATAACAATCACAAGATGTAAAATAATATGAAAGAAAGTATTTCTGCTAGATGACTGAAATATGTTGTAAATAGAAATCATATAATATATTACAATGTAGCTATAGAGGAAATGAACACTCCATTAATAAAGCTAATGAACTATATTGTATCCATCACCAATGAATAGTGAACTATACTATCCACTAAGCTACACTATCTAACTATGTCCTCCAACTCTATATTTATCTATCGATGAAGCCATTCTTATATAGGTAAAATAGGATACTTGCCAAAACTCTATCTAGTTATGCAAGGGATAACTTTCACATTTACAACTTACACATTGATACTTGTGCATTTATTATATTGCATGAAGTAACTAGATAACTTGTACATAACATAATCTAAGTATGTATCTTGGAGGATATATTTACATAACCTAAATAATGGAATAAACACTATTTATAACACCCTTGTATTACATTATTTGGGTATTGAAGACTTTAGTCTTCAATATGGATCTTATTCATAATAATTTTTTTGATCTTCATAGTCTTCCTTTGCATTCTTTGTATTCAGGTTCAGTAGGTAATATTTGTCTTCATATGATGCACAATAAGTTGTAGCTAGAGCTTCTTATTTCATTGGATGATATTTGGCATATTCAGATTCATCTTCTATCCAGCCACCTTTATAGTTCTACTTGTAAGTAACTTCATTTGATTTTGATTAATTATGAGTAAGTAGGGCATAGTGTAATTATCCTCTCATTTTTTATTTTTGATCCTTCTGTGCTTACCTTTTTGATGTACCAGTTCTTCATTTTATTTAACTCATTCTTCTACAAATAAGTTCTTTTTTTTTTAAGCGAAAAACCCCTTGCGGGGCCGCCTTTGTATGAGAGACCATGAACAGGGGGTTCTACACCATCAAAGTCACCCGAAAGTCATACCTAACCCTGCCCACACCAACATTATCAATTGGATTTTGGATATCCATTCAGCTTTTTGGTAGGGTGGATATTTGAACCTGGGACCTCTCTTGGAAGATTTTCCTCTCCTCTCCAACTCACCTACAACACCTGGGTTTCTTATACAAATAAGTTAGAGGTATTTAGTAACATCACAATATCTTGTGACATTTCCATTGGGTCTAGGATATAGGTATTTTCATGGATTGATCATATTATTTTTATTTAATATTGATTCATAATGAGACATGTATCAATCCTATCCATATATCCAAAATTAACCATGTAGTTATTTACTACTAACTTACTTACTAAGATGATATTGAATGTTAATCCAAGAACATACAATAATTTTTGTTTGTAGTAGAAGATTTGAAAAATATTTACTAGGAGATACACATCCATATCCATGAATAGGATAAGTTTGGTTGTCTACAATTTTTAATATGTTCAATACTGTCAAACCATTGTATATTTCCTATCATATGATGATTGAATTCTGAATCAATAAACCACATGTGATTATGCTTTGTGAACTGATTCTTGTCGAAGCAAGTTTTACAATCATTGTATGACATTTATTTACCCTTTTAAAAAGGTTAAACTTGAATAATTGAGATACAATTTTAATCTATCTTATAGCTCTTTATATATTATACCTTATTGAAGTATATAAGCTTGATTTGGTAAAATATTTATAAATTATTATGTTTGTAGACTACCTTATGTCTCCTAAGTGATTTGAAGAATGATGTAGTGCTTTTGTAAAAATATAGTTCAATTTTGGTTGATTTTGTACAAGTTTTATAAATATCAAAAATCAACTTCTTAACACCTTATTACTCCTAATTGAACAAAGCATTTTTTGTTTTTTGAAGATGTTTTAATATCGGAATTCTTTTGTCCCCTTTTTTAAGTTTGAGACAAGTAAAAATATATTTATCCAACATTAATTGAAACCCTAATAACCTCTTTTATATCCCTTGGATTATTTCTAATTTCTAATTATAGACACCAAAACCTAACCACTAGTCATCCATCCCAACTTTCCCGCCATTTACACCCACTATTCATATATATTTATTTTATATATATTTAAATATTAATATTTTTTATATACTTAATATATATATATATTTATATAAGTGAATTAATCCCAGCCATTCGATTTCATTTAATCCTATCCATCCATTTCCATAAATACATGCCACACCCTAGATATAATATTCACCCTCCAATATGCTTCTATCTCAGCCACACGATTGGTGTCTTTGAAACCCTAAGTATGCCCTAGGTTGGATTATTAATAGGATCTATTTTGATGGCTCAACCTGGAAGTCATGAATTCCTTAAGCAATCCTTGAATCAAAAGAATTTCTAGAAGTGTTTGTTTTCGAGTTCCCTAGAGTATCCAAGTGCTCTTCCCTTCCATCCTTGCTCACCATAGCTCCCTGCATCCACTGTTGCCTCCCTCACTCAGCTAGATCTTCTTCTACAAACTTTCCTCTCAATCGTTGAACACCTTTGGGTGCTTCCAATCATTCTTGAGTGCCTATGGGTGCTTCCTTCTCTAGCACCAATCACCTTTGGGTACCCTCTACCATCATCGAGCACCCATGAGCATTTTTTTGTCAAGCACCCTTGAATATTTTATACCAGAGATTATGAAATCCCCATAGCCTCTGGGTGACGCTAGGGTATCACTACATTAGTTTATTGTAATAAGCTACATCAGATCAGAAGACAACAAATACATATGATAAATCCATTGCTTGTTATTTTATTTATGCACTTTCATATTTTGTTCATTTATTCATATTGCATAGCTAGGGTTTTTATCTTCTTTCTGAGGGCCTCACATTGTGGAGCCCTCATAGATGCTACTAAATAATTTGTTATTTTAGTGTGTGTAGATCTGGAAGTGTAACATCATTATTGGATAGTTGTTTAAGGTGGAGTGGCATGACATAGAACAACTACAATCCCACTCACTTATTTTGGGAGTAAGAATACAGTTGAAGACACCACCAACATTATTTTTACTAGGGTTTCATAGAACCCTAGCCATTGTAAAATCTATATCAAAGGGATTCAAAGATCCTCTTTGTAACAATGGATTTTTTAGGCTCCCCCAATTAATATAATATCATTCATTGTGCAATTATGTGTCCTTTGAGTTTTTCTTTCTATTTCATATTTGGTGTTGCATTTTTATCTCTTCACCAACAAAATACATTTGATGGAGTAATCCTTGTGGTTCCCAAGTTTGAAAAATTAGAAAAAATAACAATATTTTCAAAATGTTAAATAATTTAATCCAAGTGAAATTCCTTATTTCTCCTAGTTTAAATTGCAAATATTAAATCAATGAGATAAGTTACCCCTTATAATTTTTGTTTTTAAAATATAAGTTTTAACCTTAGTTTATAACCCTTATATCTCCAAATATGAAAGCAATAATAAATGATATTAAAACTTAGCTTTTTTGATGTAAAATATCCTCACAGTTTGATGCTTTCTATGATTGAATATAACAACAATGTAAGTGACATCTTTGGTGCTATAATAAATGGAGATCCCTTAGAGTTGCTTATATTTAATGTTGGTACATAGGCATTGAAGTTTTGACATTAAAAATAAAGGAGCCTTTAATGCTCCTCCTTCCTTACTTCCATGCTATGCTTCAAACATTTTTAATTGTGCTTCACTTCCTCTTTGGATATCTTTGAATGTGCTTCGCTCACACTTTGAACTTGGACTTCAAATGTCGTTTATGCAAATTTAATCATAGACTTTGTGATATTTATCACGTCTATTATAAGTGAGTGCTCCATTTTTTTGTAATGTCCCAAGTTCTTTGTTCAATATTTTTGAAGCAATCTGAAATGTATGGGCACTCGTGTGAAGTTGGTGGAGAATACCAAGTTTCACCGATTTGCTGTAACTCCTACGTGGGAGTTTCTTGAATATTGAGAGAGGAATAATGTCTATTATACCAAGTGGTATTTTTACATGGAATTTTTCTTGTAATGTATTTTAATATAGAGATTATAACTCCTCAAATCCTTTCATAACCATTCCTTTGATTTGCTACATTGCTTGGGTAACAAGCAAGCTATTCTTCTGCAATGGATTGATGATGTGCTATGGAGCTTGGATGATGATTTGGATATTTCTTTTATGGGTATTCTTCTTCAAGTTAGAGACCTCGAATGTAACCCCTTTGCTCCTTCTCTTTTATACCTTCAATCGTGTTGAATCCTTTGTAGATTTTCGATGTATTTTAGAAGTATATGTGTACTATCTTGTCTATGTAAATGCAGCTCAAATATAATCTGATATAACCTTTGATTCTACAGGTATGTACATCCAAGATGAGCCCTTTGAGTGGCTCATTTTAGCTTGGGAAGAAGAGTGCTAACATTCGGCATTCATTGGCTATTTACCCTATGCCCTTTGTGGCACTTCCAAATCTACTCCTTTGCTGTAAAAATCAGATTAGAGTACTGAAATATAATTTATTATAATATTATATATAAGAATTATTTTAATATACCTTCATTTTGCACTCTATTTCTAGATCTGAAATTCTGCTTTTGTGGTAGATTTTTCCTGCAATACAAGGGTTTTGAGGTTGTCTTTTATGAGTAGACACACCTTTACCTTTTTGCTTGGAAACTTTGATAAGAAATCCAATATTATGTAATAGTAAATAGAATATTTTTAATTGATGCAATTTTATGCACTTTCTCTCCCTGCATCTAACCTTGTAATGCTTTTGGATTACTCACCAAGTATCAATATTTGAATATTCTATTTCTATTTTTGGTTAATTAAGTTCTTCTCTAAATTTTGGAGGATACTAACCTTTTTGGGTGGCTTCTTTTAGCCACTACAAGTTGCATATTTTTGGGCTTCAATAGTGTCTTTAGACACTTGATACAAATCAGATTTTGTGCCCTTCAAAAAAACACAAAACTAATTTCTTTTTTAGAGTACTATAATAGTACAAGTCCTTCACTTTTAATGCACTAATATTACACCTTATCAATCCAATGAACTCTCAAATTCATGCACTAATAATTTAATGTAACTAATCAAGAATAACCTAAAATGAATCTTTAAGAATTATTCTACAATTTCACTACAATCAATGTTGTAGGACTTAGCCTTATTTTTATTTTTTCCAAATTGGATTCCTAATTTATTTTATTTTTTTAATATTTAAATAGAATATATGAAATTGAAATATATTTTATTATGTTATAATTATATTATATATTTGATTTTATTTATATAGTATATCTTATTATAATAGATTATTTTATTTTTATAGTTTTTATATTATTTTTTTTAATGGATTTTATGAAATTGATGTGGAATCCATGAGTATTACATAATTTTTTTATGGTAATTTTATAAAAAAATAGTATATTATATGGATTTAATATATTTATATTTTTAAAAAAAGTTATTAATGTCTCAGAAGGGGATTAAAAGGGTCCCCATTTAACAAAACATGTTTAAAGATTTTATATTTTAGATTTTATATTTTATATTTTAGTCTTCTCATTTAGGGCAACAATTGGAACAAAAAAACAACTATAAACAAAAATAAATATAAGATAGATTTCTAAGAAAAAAATCATTACCTAGATGAGTGGAGGAAAGATAAACATAGAAAGGCCACCTACAGTTAAAACTCAAAACATTGACAATTTCAAAACAATAGGTCTAGGTCTTCTCCCCACCAGAGGATTTGAAGTCGACTCCAAATAAATGCACGATAAAATGAGTGGATTCAACCCTTGTAAAATGTTGATGAGAATATTTTTGAGCTATGTAAAATCATATGTAGTTGATGATCCTATCTTAAAAGACCACCCAACATTTTGAGGGGGCATTCAACCCCCTAATCTTCCAAGACATTATTTTCATTACTTATATTTCAAAGGGTGTTTCTTCCCCCTAAAGTTAAGTATCATATAAGTTTCATTCACTTCCTCATTAGTCATTTTCTTCTCTTTTAATTTTACCTTCAATGGTCTTCCCCTCTAAGAAATTGATCTAGCATCTTTGTTCCCTTTATTTTGGCTTCTTGTAATCCTATTTGGATTACTACTGTTCCCCCATGATTATACTATAATTTTCATTTCTTTATCAAGAGATCAAGGGGAGATACCCATATCTACTTTGTTTCCTTCCATTTATATTGGTCCATCAAAACCAAAATCATCCACTCGGGTTGTTTTATTTTTTAAATATTTTATACTACTAAAAGAATTTTTTTCAACAATTACTTTATTCTTCATAGAAGGTTCATAGATCGAGAGGGTCACCTTGATATTTTCTCCTTCAAAATTACCTTCTTCGATAGCAACCTCTCCTTTCAATGAAGCCTTATATTAAGTATTTTTTGGAGCATCTTCATTGTCTACCAAATTGATACCTATATTTTGTTGTAACTCCTTTTTTAAAAAGATGATGGTTTAGGTCTTTTCTATATTGTGACATATGTTTCCCCTAGTTTTATTTCCTTTTCATGGCACAATTGAAGTTGGTTTTTTTGACCTTATTACATAGAGAGCATTTGAATATAAAATTCTTCTATTCTAAAGGTTGTCTCCACATGCCATGATTATATTCAGTATCCATTAAATTTTGTAACTCTATTTCCATCACTTTCTATATTCACATTCATACACATTTTGGCAAACATATGTTATATTTTGATGAATGATTCCTAGGAGATAACAATCACAAGATGTAAAATAATATGAAAGAAAGTATTTCTGCTAGATGACTAAAATATATTGTAAATAGAAATCATATAAAATATTACAATGTAGCTATGGAGGAAATGAACATTCCATTAATAAAGCTAATGAACTATATTGTATCCATCACCAATTAATAGTGAACTATACTATCCACTAAGCTACACTACCTAACTATGTCCTCCGACTCTATATTTATCTATATATGAAGCCATTCTTATATAGGTAAAATAGGATACTTGGCCAACACTCTATCTAGTTATGAAAGGGATAACTTTCACATTTACAACTTACACATTGATACTTGTGCATTTATTATATTGAATGAAGTAACTAGATAACTTGTACATAAACTAATCTAAGTATGTATCTTGGAGGGTACATTTACATAACCCAATTAACATAATAGACACTATTTATAACACCCTTGTATTACATTATTTGGGTATTGAAGACTTTAGTCTTCAATATGGATCTTATTCATCATAATTTTTTTGATCTTCGTAGTCTTCCTTTGCATTATTTGTATTCAGGTTCAGTAGGTAATATTTGTTTTCATATGATGCACAGTAAGTTGTAGCTAGAGCTTCTTATTTCATTGGATGATCTTTCACACATTTAGATTCATCTTCTATCCAGTCACCTTTATAGTTCTACTTGTAAATACCTTCATTTGATTTTGATTAATTATGAATAAGTAGGGCATAGTGTAATTATCCTCTCATTTTTTTTTTTGATCCTTCTGTGCTTACCTTTTTGATGTACCAGTTCTTAATTTTATTTAACTCATTCTTCTACAAATAATTTCTTTTTTTTTTAAGCGAAAAACCCCTTGCGGGGCCGCCTTTGTATGAGAGACCATGAACAGGGGGTTCCACACCATCAAAGTCACCCGAAAGTCATACCTAACCTTGCCCACACCAACGTTATCAATTGGAATTTGGATATCCATTCAACTTTTTGGTAGGGTGGATATTTGAACCTGGGACCTCTCTTGGAGTATTTTCCTCTCCTCTCCAACTCACCTACAACACCTGGGTTTCTTCTACAAATAAGTTAGAGGTATTTTGTAACATCACAATATCTTGTGACATTTCCATTTAGTCTAGGATATAGGTTTTTTCATGGATTGATCATATTGTTTTTATTTAATATTGATTCATAATGAGACATGTATTGATCCTATCTATATATCCAGAATTAACCATGTAGTTGTTTACTACTAACTTGCTTACTAAGATGATATTGAATGTTAATCCAAGAACATACAATAATTTTTGTTTGTATTAGAATATTTGAAAAATATTTATTGGGAGATACACATCCATATCCATGAATAGGATAAGTTTGGTTGTCTAAAATTCTTAATATGTAATATTTATCAACTTCAATATAGTCAAACCATTGTATATTTCCTATCATATGATGATTGACTTCTGAATCAATATACCACATGTGATTATGCTTTGTGAACTAATTCTTGTCGAAGCAAGTTTTACAATCATTGTATGACATTTATTTACCCATTTTAAAAATGTTAAACTTGAATAATTGAGATGCAATTTTAATCTATTTTATAGCTCTTTATATATTATACCTTCTTGAAGTATGTAAGCTTGATTTGGTAAAATATTAATAGATTATTATGTTTGTAGACTACCTAAGTGATTTGAAGTATGATGTAGTTCTTTTGTAAAAATATAGTTCAATTCTGGTTGATTTTGTAGAGGTTTTATAAATATCAAAAATCAACTTCTTAACACCTTATTACTCCTAATTGAATAAAGATTTTTTTAATTTTTGAAGATGTTTTAATATTGGAATTCTTTTGTCCCTTTTTTAAATTTTGAGACAAGTAAAAATATATTTATCCAACATTAATTGAAACCCTAATAATCTCTTTTATATCCCTTGGATTATTTCTAATTTCTAATTATAGACACCAAAACCTAACCACTTATCATCCATCCTAAATTTCTCGTCATTTCCACCTACTATTCATATATATTTATTTTATATATATTTAAATATTAATATATTATATTTACTTAATAAATATATATATTTATATAAGTGAATTAATCCCAGCCATTCGATTTCATTTAATATTATCCATCCATTTCCATAAATCCATGCCACACCCTATATATAATATTCACCCTCCAATATGCTTCTATCTCAACCACATGATTGGTGTCGTTGAAACCCTAAGTATGCCTTAGGTTGGATTATTAATAGGATCTATTTTGATGGCTCAACTGGAAGTCATGAATTCCTTAAGCAATCCTTGAATCAAAATAATTTCTAGAAGTGTTTGTTTTCAAGTTTCCTAGAGTATGCAAGTGCTCTTCCATTCCATCCTTGCTCACCAGCTCCCTGCATCCACTGTTGCCTCCCTCGCTCAACTAGATATGCTTCTGTAAAGTTTCCTCACAACCGTTGAACACCTTTGGGTGCTTCCAATCATTCCTAAGTGCCTATGGGTGCTTCCTTCTCTGCAACCAAGCACCTTTGGGTACCGTCTACCATAATCGAGCACCCACGAGCATTTTTTATAGTTGTCAATCTATAGACACCAAAATAGTACCAATTCAATTATGTGACTGCAAACACTGATTGCATTGATGCACACAACCCTAGGGCAGCCCCCAGAGGTCAAACAGTGGTCCTAACCACTCTCACAAAAATTTTGGAAGGTCAAAAATCATTTTGGCACCTTCAGGAACTTTTCTCAATATCCGTTCCACCTAGGGACGAATTCAAAATGGGATTCGCCCCACCCAGGGATGAATTCATAATTCACTCCAAGGTGGGGCGAATTGCAGGTTTGACGGGCAAAAATTCAAATCTTGACAAATGGTAGCTCATATCTGCCACTTAATGCTTCCTTCATTGCATGGGAGTGTGGGTTAGTGTTTTTGAGCATTAGAGGTTGTTACAAGGGCAATCATGAAGTCCCTATTCAGGGAGGAATCTCCTTCCTCCTGGGAAGGCATGATTACCAAGTGGCGCCTCTGCATGCCCAATTCAAGAGACCTCTAGGTCTATAAAATGGTGAGTTTCCTCACCCCAAAATACATAGAGAAGGAGTATTTTTTGAGCAACGAAGTGCTATCATTTTAATTTCACACCCACACCCTTTTGAGTTGTGTCTTTCACATCCTTGATCTATTTTGGAGAGGAGGTCATAGGGTGGTTATTGGAAGCACAAATTCGGAACCAAACCTGACATTTGGCCACAATATCCCACAAAATTTGCCAAAAATACCCCACAAGATGTTTTGGACCCATCCCAAGTGGATTGGTGCCAAAATCGGGGCTCAAACAATGGGCGGCCTGCCCCATGGGTGCCCCCTCCCACACTGCTATAGTCCTAATCGCCCCTCTTCGGAGCGATGGGAAATATGTGGTAGATTTTCTTTCTTTAATTTTTGCATTCAATTCTATGATGCTTATATAGGTTGTCATTTAAATTTCATCTCATTTTGAACAATTTTGATCATGTTTCTATCTTTGTTTGCTTTTACTAACCTATAGGTAGCATCATAAAATTCCTATTGACGGAGACCAAATTGGGAAAATATGACCATCTGGGTCTTCCCAAAATACCCCCAATTAGCTAACCCCAAGTTTTTAGGTCTTTTGGAGCTTCCTAGGTAGGACATTTGGGACAGTACCTTTTCAACATTTTGTTGCAGGTAAATTTGTCCCTCCCCAGAGCGAATTCAAATATGTGAGGAATTTCCTAACAATTATTTTTGCAGGGACATCCTAGTCATGTCTTGATGCCCCTATAAAATTTTCAAAGCATTTGGATTCATTTTAGTCATAGTTTAATTCATTTTTCTCATTCACTTATCGTAGGCTTGGGGATTGCATGCTTTGTTTTATCCACAGGTGCTACTGATTGTTTCTTGTTCCTTTGAACATAGGTTATGGACATCAAAGGAGCATCAAGGAGTCAATATTCATCAACACAAGTGGTGGCGATGTTTGGTCTACCCATTTTACATGTGGGCACGCGGAAGAAGGAAGGGCATCCATGGATGTAACAAGAATGCATACTTAAACGCTCCTAGCCCCTGAAAAGGGAGGAGGAAAATTGTAACCGAGTTCTGAAACATATAAATAAAAATTTCAATCTTCTTTATTGGATTTTATTTAAGTTTTCAATTTGTTCATGCTTTCCCCATTTTCAAGCACTTTGTGTTGAGTTTAGTTCGGTTTGCATAACGTCTTTGCTTTCATTTTTGCTTCCATATCCTCATGCATTTAGTGGTGATCACAGTGGGACTCCAGGGACAATTCACACCTTATATGGAGTCTAGGTACTCCCTATTTGACTACTTTTTAGCGGTGAACTTGATCAACCTTCCAGATATTCAAACCATAGATCCCAATGCGCCAAAGCCTAAGGGATACCGAGAGGACTTGTATTGTAGGTTCCACGGGCGGAGAGGACATGACCTTAATGCATGTTGGAAGTTCAAAGGTTTGATACAAGACCTGATTGATAATAAGACATTGGTAGTGGACAACCCCGTAGCGCCAAGCAACTAGTAGATGGGAGTCTTCAGAGACCCCTTGCCTGCCATGATGCGCAGGCAAAACCCCTTCAATTCAATGAGGTGCAACATAATTTTCCCATGCAAGGGTATGTAGGGATGATAAGCATAGTGACTAGGAACAAGAGATACCCAGGAGCTGCTCCTGTGGTAGCCACAAGAGAGGTTCCATCGACGTCACAACCTCAACATAACCCTACACAACTTCCTCCATTTAGACCCGCGGCCATGATTCGGACCAAGCTCACTCAGAGCTTGAGGACCATGTCGGCTAGGCTCTCCATCGGGATGCTCTCATGGAGATATTAAAGGCCATCGAATTGTAGCCCCACAAAGCGAATTCCTTCAACAACTTTGTGGGCCATGTAAAATGATGCACCAAGCTAGTCTTCACCTTTCGAGAAGATGAGATGAAATCAGTGGCTGATGACATGGCGGATCCACCCTTGCACGTTATCACTTGGGTCAACGGGATCCTGTATAAGAGGGTGTTGGTAGACACTGGATCGTCTAGTAACATCATTACCATAATGGCATTGAAACATCTAAAGTTGTTGGCATCTCACATCATGGCCTCCACATATACATTGCGAGCATTCAATGATGCGATATGCTCGATAGTTGGCACAATTGTCCTACCCATTCAAGTAGGACAAAAGATGATACCTACATTGTGCCATATTTTGGAGGGTGATATGGCCTATAACATCTTGCTAGGGCGGCCATGGATCAGGGACATGAAGTGTGTCCCTTCGATAGCTCATCAATGTTTGAAGTATACATTTGAAGGGGAGGTACATGTAGTCCCAGTGAACTTAGAACCCTTCAAGTATTGCAATGCAGTGCAGCTGATGCCGCAATTGACCCTTCCATCGACGCACTTGGAATTTTAGTTAAATCCATCTAGACAGGGTCTGATTCCACAAGAATCCTCGATGACAAATCCACCAGAACCCCATCCAGGTCCATCTTCATCATCTGGTCCTTCACCAACGATGCCACCTATCATGGCCAAATAGAAGGACAAAGGGAAGAAACCCCTGGAGGAGGCACAACCGACAGTGCCAAAAGTATCAACCATCTCTACGGAAGAGATGTCTAGAAGAATGGAAATTGAGGCTCCTAGTCCACCCAACATGGAGTGGATTCAAGAAAATATTTTGTTCCCTCCTCAATCGTTGAAAATCACTGTTAAAATGGCCAACATGGGCCTGGGGGAGTATCTGGTGTGGAATGTCATAGCAACGCTTGTAATAGAGTCCATGCAGGACATGGGGAGACCTCGCCTCCCCATCGGTACAATTGTTCCTTTAGGTTGCCCACCAAACCAGACAAACTTTGTGTATGGGGGCCTTGATCATGGTACTAAGCCATGCATGCAAGAGGACGAAGATGAAGAACCCTTTGCAGAAGATGTCAACTATATGTCTAACCCGGACTTCGCTCTGAGATATCTTGGCCAATGCAATTGGCATGGATATGGGTTAGGCAGGTATGAGCAAGGAGTTCGTGTCCTTTGCCAGCCAAGATACCAAATGCCTTACGACAAGTCATATGTGGGGTTCAACCACCCCCTGCCCTTAGAAATTTTGGTAGAGAACATGCAAGGCCTAGGGATAGGCAACAAGGGTGGATTGGAATTAGATTCTTATGCCAACCCTAACAAAATGTATACATTGGGAGATTATCCCCCATGGTCGACAACCACCCTTGTTAACCTCAATAACCCTTTTCCTTCGCTAGAGAGAGAAGAAATTTCAGGGAGTCACTTTCAAGGAGGGTATAGATAGTGTCAAGAGGTATATTCGAAGGATGAGTCAGAGTATGAACCAGCATCATATGACCCCTTCAAATCAAATAGTGATCATTCACAAGTGGTCCCCATGAATGACTATCAAGAGAGCCTCTTGACGATGTTCCCTCTAGAGTCTCCAATCGATCCAGTGTCGCATCAAGAGAATCAGGTCCCCCACGGAGAGCAGAACAACCACAATGGGGCCAGATTAATTTGATCGAGTAGGAAGAGCCTGTAATACCTCAAATAGTTGTCAAAGCCAACTAGGGCTTTTGGATCTCCGATAGTGATTACGAAGACAAAATAGAAATGACATATCTTAATCACATGCGATAGATGCAACATCGATACCCCTTGGAGATTAATGACATATTTGAATAGCTGAACATAGTGTCAGGGCATGAGTGGTACATAGACCCAGTGGGGTGGGACCAAGTGTTGGATCCACCACTTCAGGTATACGAAGAGCACCTTCCACCCCGAGACCCTAGAGTGATATCAGTGTCAAGGGTATATCCTATTCTCCTATCAGCACATAGGGTTGATCCATTCGTGCCAATACCCCCAAAGCTAGATCCAAAGCACAGGAATCATCTAGAATGTTCACATCACCACACCCATGGTAATGGAGACCAAAATAATTTCATCAACATGATCTCCATTGAATTAAAATCCCCCATCCATAACCCAACTGATCTAGCACGGTCATTGCATCTAAACATAGATGCCATAGACTAGGATCACGTCAATTCACCGCCATCCCCATCAGAGTACTGGCCTTTCGGTAAAATGCTTCATTTTATGCCAGGGCCAACTCAGGATATCTTCCATGCTGAAGAGGAACCCGAGGTTCCCAATGTGGATTTAAACTCAGCAAATGATATCCATTTGATCCCAACTCCACATCAATTGGGGGACGAATTCCACATGTCGGTCGAGGAGACGATTGATGTAGACATCGGCTCAGATCCAATGAATCCACAGATTATCAAGATGGGGGTAAGCTTATCCCTCGAAGAGCAAGCCGATTACATTACCCTTCTCAAAGAGAAGAAGGAGGTTTTTGCATGGTCCTACAGAGACATGTCGGGGCTAGATCTGCAACTAGTCATGCATAATCTAACGCTTGATCCGAAAATCAAGCCAGTTAAGAAAAAACTACACAAGATGCATGCAACAATGGTATTTATGATCAAATATGAATTGCAAAAGTTGTTGGATGCACAGTTTGTCATCTACGTGGATTACCCACCATGGCTATCCAACATGGTGCCCATCAAAAAACCCAATGGGAGGATTCGCATATGCACTGATTTTTGAGACCTAAACAAAGCGAGTCCTAAGGATGATTTCCCCTTGTCGAGCATCGACGTATTGGTAGACACTATAGCAGGTCATGAAATGTTATCCCTCATGGATGGTTTCTTGAGATACAATCAGATTCGTATCAATCTCGAGGACCAACTAAAAATGGCGTTCAAAATGCCTTGGGGTACATTTTGTTATAAGGTCATGCCTTTTGGCCTTAAAAATGTTGGCGCCACCTACCAACGTGCCATGACGTACATCTTCCATGATTACATGCATAAAACTCTGGAAGATTACATGGGTGATTTGTTGGCCAAATCTCTTTTGCACCTAGATCATATCGATGACTTAAGCAAGATCCTCGATCACCTCATGGAACATAAAGTCAGACTGAATCCCAAGAAGTGCGTCTTTGGTGTCACATCTAGAAAACTCTTGGGTTTCATAGTCTCAAAGCGAGGCATTGAGGTGGGCCCTCACAAAGTCAAGGCAATCCTTGAAATGCTTCCCCCAACTACTATCAAGCAGCTCAGAAGCCTATAGGGAAAGGTCGCATCAATCAAGCACTTCATAGCGTAGCTATCTGACAAGTGTTGACCCATGAACAAACTATTGCACAAGGGGGTAGCATTTCACTGGGATGACGAGTGTCAGTCAGCCTTTGACAACATTAAAATATACTTGGCTTCGTTGCCAGTATTGGAACCACCTAGGCCAAGAGTGCCATTCTACTTATACATCTCAGCTACTGAGGTGGCATTGGGCACCATGCTAGCCTAGAAGAATGAACTTCACAAAGAATAGGCTACGTACTATCTTAGCCGCACCCTAGTCAGTTATGAACTTAATTATGCATACATTGAAAAACTCTGCTTGGCAGTGGTGTTTGCTACCAAAAAGCTATGCCACTACATGTTGAGCAACATGATGTATGTTGTGTCTAAGGAGAATCCATTGCGGTACATGATGAGTCATACTTATCATTGTAGCCGCATGATGAAATGGATCATGTCGTTGACAAAATTTGAAATAGAGTTTATTGGACAAAAATCCATCAAAGGACAAGTCATATCCGATCAACTAGTAGAGGCTCATCTTGAAGACGATCAGCCTTTGGTCATAGAACTACCCGATGATGGGGTCTTCAATGTCTTAGAATCACCAAATTTTGATGAGCCTGAGTCACAGGCCGACATAACCCTATTTTTTGATGGTTCTAAATATGAGCAAGGAGGTGGCATAGGAATTGTATTCTTCACACCGCAAGGGGCTCCAATGCCTCTGTCATTTAAATTGGACTTCCCATGCACCAACAACAATGTAGAATATGAAGCCTTGCTCATAGGTCTTCAGACAACAATCACCATGAACATTAAATGATTAAACATCTTTGGTGATTCGTTGTTAATTGTCAACCAAGTCAAAGGGGTATTCCAATGTAAATGCCCAATTCTGTAGGCCTACAAAGCCCTTGTGGACAAATTCTTGGCAAATCTTGAATGGTATGACATTGAGGCACTCCATCGATCATCGAATCATTTTACGGACACTATGGCCTCCTTGGGGTCGCTAATCTCGTAAGACATTTTTGGTGATATGACAACCATTCAAGTCAAAACACTATCGTAATCTGCGATGGAGAGTGCAAGTTCTAACTTAACACTAGGAATCCACATGATCCAGATTGAACCTCCTTAGTATAGGTTCTCTCAAATCCATGATCATATGAAACATGCCAACTGGGGGTCCTTGTTCTCCCCTACTCCCATTAATAGCAACACAACGCTATTCTTACAAGTTCTCTCCCACTCAGCTTTTTCCAAGGATGAACTTGAAGAGGGAGTGATTGTTCATACCATCGAGGCTTCTGATCAGCAGGATTGGTATTCACCCATAATGGACTACCTCAAGTTAGGTAACCTCCCACTTGGATTGATGCATGCCACAAAATGTGCATTCAAGCAAAAAGCGGCAAAGCATGTCTTTTTAGGAGACATTTTGTACCATCACAGCTATGAAGGGATCCTCCTTCGATGCTTGGACCAACAAGAGTCCACTTGGGCGATCACCCAAGCACACGATGGTACATGCGATGGTCACTTCGGTGGTATGGCCATCGCAAAGTGCATTCTTTGCATGGGCTATTATTGGCCATATTTAGAGCGAGACTTTTGTGCGTATGTAAGGAAGTGCGTGAAGTGTCAACACCATGCTAATTTGACACATGTACCTTCCTAGGCCTTGCAGTTGATCCAGTCGGCTTGGCCATTTTCATAGTGGGGCTTAGATCTAATCGAAAAGATCTCCCCTACGTCGTCAGGTCGTCACACATTTATCATAACGGCCACAGAGTACTTCACCAAGTGGATGGAAGCAGTTTCACTTACCTCTACGACTGGAACCCGTATTGCAGAGTTTATTTTGAATAACATCATATGTCATTTTGGTATTCCATCCAAGATCATCTCGGATAATGGGACGTCATTCAAGAACAAAGATGTGCATGCTTTTACCACAAAGTACAAAATTCAGCATAGTTTTTCGACACCCTATTATCCGTAGGCAAATGGGCAAGCAGAGGTCAAACAAAATGCTAGTCTCCATACTCAAAAAGATAGTTGCAGACAGTCATAAGGACTGGCACATTCAGATCCCACTTGCCCTGTGGGCTTATCGCACTAGCATTCGGACACCCACTAGGGCAACTCCGTTGTCGCTCGTGTATGGCTCTGAGGTTGTCATGCCTCTCGAGTTGGAAATTCCTTCCCTATGCATATCAATGCAAGAGTTCATCGATGATGACAGTGTGTGGTAGGCCCAGTTATACCAGCTTACATTGCTTTATGAACGATGTGTTAATGCTCTCAAGCATTTATGTATCTATCAAGAGCGACTGAAGAAAGCATACAACATGAAAATTCACCTAAGGGAATTTTAGGTTGGTGACTTGGTCTTAAAAGAGAACCAACAGAACTCTATCCTGTCGCCCCATCTAAGGGACAAGTTCACAGCAAACTGGTTAGGTCCTTATGTCATCGATAGTAAAATAGGACCTAGAACATATTGGCTAGCCTCTCTTGACGGAATCAAGGAACTAGAACCCTTAAACGTTAGTCATTTGCGGTCGTTCCATATCTAAAAGAGCCATAGCCCAAACAAAATGCTCCAAGGATTTTCATAATCACTTGGTCAATCCCCAAAATGCTCCAAGGATTCCACCAATCACTTGGTCAACCACAAAACGCTCCAAGGATTTCCATAATCGCTTGGTCAAACCAGAATGCTCCAAGGATTCCCGCAATCGCTTGGTCAAAAACAAGAAAATTCAAAAACAATAAAATCATCAAAAATAACAAAAATTTGCATCTCATCTCCATGCACATTCAAAATCATCACAACCATAAAGAACTCTTTTTGCCTCTCACCTTCATACTCACAAATATCAATCCAAAAAAAAAAAACAAAAATATAGTTGCACTAGGCATCGTAAACATACATCGCATATTTGTGGTCATACAGGTCAAGGAACCATAGACTGTAATTACTTGGAAAATCCATCTTGTTCCACATTGCTCTGCTCTATAAACAGTCCATCAAAAATAAATGCCAGTCACATCTTTTCACCATACTATAGTCAATTGTCTTCTAATGTATCAAGAGTTTCTGTCATTCAGCTGTCAATAGCCTTCTAGCCAAGTACTATACAAAGTCAAAAAAAATTTACAAAGGTAGAGTTTTACTTGGATTACACCTTGTTACATAGCATCCTAGCACAAATTAAAACACATAAAAATTCCCAAGTTGTGTGAACGAAATATGAAACCTGCAAAGCAATCCAGGTCACCATAAGAGAAACGATTATCTTGCTCATCCCCCTGTGCGAATGACCCCAAGAATGCTGAGAGTTGGAAAAAGGACAAGCATCCTCCCTACCCAATTCCCCAAGAATCCCAAGTTCTCAAAAGTTGCAAAACATCAACAATTTGCAAACGTCAAAACTCCAAAAACTTTGACATCCCAACCAAAGTGCATACATCAAAAGGCACAAACAATAGTGATCCTCATCACTCATTATTCAAATCCCTTGCTCAAAAGAAATAGCAAAAAATAAACAGTGATTTTTATCACTATAAACGAGCAAGTATCCCAATACAATTGAAGAAAATAAGGGAGTCGAACTTGAATCCCTAGAACTCTCAGCATTCAAAAGGTCATGAGATAAACCTCAGTATCGGTTTGGTTGATAGCCTATCGATCACTCGTGGCAAACCTCCCACATGACGATATATCTATCGCATTAACTTGTGTACAGATAAATGTTTGCATGTGGATGAGCTAGCTTATGGTATCCTAGATAGCACCATAGATTAATCTGACTAAATACAATAAAGGAGTTAGTGGGGCTAATTGGGTGATCCTCAGTACAGGTTTGGTTGATAGCCTATCTGGCACTGGCGGTATCCTGAAAAATACCACATAAACGAACTCAATGGCACACATAGGGATGTGACATAACTTGGTCAAAGACAAGTCGGATTCATACCTTGTTCAAAAGTCTTGTAAGATAAAATACAGTTTGGATAGTTAGTTAAAACATCTAAGTCTCTGAAAACCTACCTACATTCTAGACCAACTATGCTATCCTCCATCCTTGCTTCACCATCAGAAAATATAAAAAATAACATGCATACATGAACAATCATTTACCACAGCAATCACCTAAGATAAAAAGCCATCAGTTCTGAATAGTCTATGGTGCCACCGCCCAAGATCACAAATTTAATTCATTCATTTCCATATCATACACATTAAGCAACATTTGCATTCATCATAACACATGCATCCATCAATGTAAATCAACATGCATACATACACATTCATCAATCATTAGGCATAACATCAAAACACGACACATGTTTAACAAAAATAAAATCATCTTATATATATCATCAAAAATGCCCGTAGGCTACAATATCTAGTCATATGACCCCACAAGAGGCCAAAACTCAAAAATAGCCAAGCCTAGGGCATCGGCCACCATGATCATGTAGGATCGGTGTGACGGGAACTACCCCCCATGGTGTGGATCCTGTGGGACCCCTTAGGATGACTGCTACTAGCCCCTGCATCACGCCTACTAGAGCCCCCTCATCCAGTCGCCTATGTCGAGAGGATGCCAACTACTCAGTATCACTCCCTCTCGAGTGATGTGACAATCCATGTCCACTGAATGTGGGGATCCATCCACTGAGGTAGCTAATCTATGCCTCCAGCTCCAACCGATGCCACACCAAGTCCATCTCCCACTAGCGATACATAGCCAAGTTCTCATCATGTTGTGCCAAAGCCCTCTCCCTCTCTACCAATTGCATCTGTAAGATATCCCTCTCTCATGCAGCATCAGTATCCCCATCCTACTAGCGGTAGGTAGCCAATGCATTTTCCTGCTCTACCAGCTGCATGCACAGGAGATCCCTCTCCCACAGTGCATCCCCCAGCTCCTCGTCATGCTTTTGCAATAGCCCCTCCAATCATGCATTCTTAGCATGTAACCCTAACTCCATGTCCTCTAAATTTTCCTGAGGCATGGGCATCTCTGGAACAACAACCTGCTCTAGCTCCCACTACTCTACGATGTTCTACATCTCTGGTTGATCTAGAACCCCAAGATCCACATCCGCATAATCTACCTCCACCATGTCCACATCCTCCAGTGGAGCCCCCTAATCATATCTTGGTGCCTCAATACCTTTCCCACCTATTGCTGCTACCTTTGTGCCTCCTAATGGCCCCTTGCCTCACCATCACCGCAGTGTCCACCACTGGTCATACTCTGTGGTAGTCCCAACATCGTCCATGTCTGGGATGTCAATCACCGCATCTAAATCCTCGCCAAGTGGTGTGATGACTGGATGGTCCAAAGTCCTCTCATCCCCCTGATGCCGATAGACCACGGGTTCACCAAGAAACCCATGGTGCACCCCAAACTATCGTGTCACCTAGTTGTATGGGAAGAACTCCTGCTCGGTCCCATGTCCCCAATCAGCCACCGCCCCTTGCATACCCGTTGGAGCCACTCTCCAACCTCAGGCCAGGCTGGACAGTCTCGATAGGGGTGCCAGGACACCTCCCCTAGAGTAAGTCGAGCGAAGGCATCAACATAGTGCCCTACGACACCTTCCCATTGTAGACTTTGTCCCTGCTCCTCAGACCACCGCCATAGAGCCGCGTAACCTATGTCCTTATCCACCATCTCTACCTAAGTTATCCATGGTAACCCAATAGGCCTCTCCACTACTATATGCTGCCAAGACCAACTCTGCAACAAATAGCTACATCTAATCCCCTTTCTCCTCTAGCAGTGGACCTCGTACAACTCACCATAGAGCTATGCCAACAGCGTCTGTCCCCACCTCATGATCAACGGTTCCTCCGTCAGGCACTCCACCAACCAACAGAGCACATCCAACAGGTTCCACAAGAACCTAGTGCCTGACGAGTCAGGTAGCATCATGTTGGAAATGAGGCCCATGAGTACTACGTGCCTCACTCCCAACACCCCCATCTCAAGCCACCATCGGACCAAAATCCTACCAATCTGGCAGTCGCCCTCTGCCCTCTCCACTGGGCTCTCCACACCCAGCTCCTCCCCATGCCCGAAGCATCGTATGAGTAAAGCTATCCGATGATCATGCGACATCGTCCTGATCTGCGGTCCATCTATCAGAATCCTTAGAAGTTGATAGACATCCTCCAAGGTCACTGTCATCTCCCCTATTGGGATATGGAAGGTGTTGGTCCAGGGATACAATAGGTTGATCAGAGCTATCACATAGGCCCAATCCCCGACCATAGGCTCCAACCGAGTCACTTTCTTAAGCCCAAGAGCATCAAGCCATTCCTAGTTAGCCACAGTTAGCGCCTCCCATGCTTCAGCAAAAGTAGTAGGCACATGATACCAACTCTTCAGAACTTGCAAAAGAAAACAACACAAAAAAATTAAAATCATGAAAAATTGTACAACAATAACATGAATATACAACACTGCCTAACAATGTACAACTCAAAAGCAACAAAGTTCCCAAAAATTCGAAACAAAAATAGTTTGTCAGTCTTAGGGTTTTTGTACTCTACGTTTAAAACTGACAACAACATAAAAGCACAAAAACATTTTTTGAATACAGTTTGTCAGCCTTAGGGTTTTTGTACTCTAAGTTTAAAATTGACAACAACATAAAAACACTAAAACAATTTAAAAAAAAAAACCATTGTCAGTCTTAGGGTTTTTGTACTCTAAGTTTAAAACTGACAATAGCATAAAAACA
Source organism: Wollemia nobilis (assembly GCA_028583015.1). Taxonomy (NCBI): domain Eukaryota; kingdom Viridiplantae; phylum Streptophyta; class Pinopsida; order Araucariales; family Araucariaceae; genus Wollemia; species Wollemia nobilis. The sequence goes on from JAQPPZ010009894.1 coordinate 165,566, forward strand.
CAAAAACAATTTAAAAAAAAAAAACCGTTGTTAGTCTTAGGGTTCTGTACTCTTAGTCTAAAACTGACAATAGCATAAAAATACAAAAATATTTTTTTTACTACAGTTGTCAGTATTTGGGTTTCTGTATTCTAAGTTTAAAACTGACAAAGTCTACACAAACAAAACAAAATTAAAATCATAGTTTTTAACCTAGGGTTTTCACCTACGTTTTAAAACTAACAAGTTCAACCTAAAAAAACTAGGGTTTGCGTTCATTTTATCCTAGGGTTTTAGTTTAGAAAAATAAAAATGTTTCCTAGGGTTTACTTTAGTGTAAAGTGAAAAGTAAATTTTTGTTCCGTTTTAAAAAGAAAAATAAAATTTCAACCTAGGTTTAAACTACGTTTTTCGTTTAGTTTTAAGCTAAGTCTTGGTTTGTGTTCAGCTAAGTTTTAGGGTTTCAATTTTACTTTGGAAAACAACATAACAAAGAAAAATAAACAAATAACTTGTAGTTTTAAAACATACAATAAACAAAAGAAATAACACCAAGGAGCACTTACTGGTCTCGCCTCAGCTTCGGAGAATTAACCTCCTCCTCCTCAGAGCTCCAAATCGTAAGAAAATTCGAATGCAAATGAGCCCAAACCCTAGTTTTGGCCTTTAAATAGGATTTTTGAGCTTATATTCATTCCTCCCTAGGATGAGCACTTTGGTTAGTGCTCGTCCCTCCCTGGTACAAATACTCAGCTAGTATTCGCCCCACCCAGGAACGAATTTAGGGAAAAAATTTCAAAAAAAAAAAAAAATGAACAAAAATGCGCCAAAGCAACTAATAAACTTGCCCGATGAAAGTGCTTTTGCACTTGACATCTCTAGCATGCAAAATGGACTTCAGGGTCACAAATACTCACTATCCTACTCCATAATATTGCTACCATAGCCGGACCACTCCACGGGAGGACGAACATTCGAGAATTTCATCCCCAAGCGACGTCGCCAAAAGGGTCAAAAATCCAACAAAAAATAGCAATAACATTGTCGAATGAAGACGCCTTGGTGCCTAACATTCTTGGCATCCAAAATAGACGTTGGGGCCACAAATTATCACTATCCTACTCCGTAAGAACAGATTTTTGACAATTTCAGCTCCAAAATGCGTCAACAAAAAGGGTTAACACCCATCAAAAATAGGTCTAAAAGTCGGAAAACTGCACACACATGTAACGCTAAGCATCTAAAATGCACCCTTGCACAAGTCATCTTGGGTCAAGCGACTTTTTAGTTCTCTCATGAAGGTCATTCCCTCATCGATTCATTTCTTGAGGGGGTAGTCACACTTAGCCACCAATAAAAAAATGCACACCCAACCATGGAAATGGCATGCATTCAAAGAATCATTGACAAAGATAATCACACTCCTGCTTGGGGTAGTAAACAAGCAATAATCACAAACTGATAAAACACTTGGCATTTCATGAATCATGAACTCAAGGTTCCCACAGACAAAAGGTTGTGCCCTTTGCCTATTCATGATTGATCAATGTCCAAGCTCAAACTCAAGTAACACCTCACCGAAAAATGTTAACACTTGAATTGAGTTACTTCACTCGTCAGAAGCAAGGATTCAAGAATGCATGCCATTTCCATACTTGGGGTATCAAAATATGGTTGGGTTACTGAGAAACCCTAATCATTAGTGCTTTGGTTATCTATTTTTGCTCGGCGTTGTGCCTTGCATAGCGCATCCCAAAAAGGGGCATTTGTAGACAACAAAACATCACCAATATGATTATGTGACTGCAAACACTGATCGCATTGATACAAACAGCCCCAGAGGAGCCCCAAGAGGTCAAATAGTGGTCCTAACCACTCTCACAACAATTTTGGAAGGTCAAAAATCATTTTGGCACCTTCAGGCACTTTGTTCAATATCTGTTCCACCCAGGGATGAATTCAAAATGGGATTCGCCCCACCTAGGGATGAATTCATAATTCGCTCCAGGGTGGGGCGAGTAGCAGGTTTGATAGGCAAAAATTCAAATCTTGAAAAATGGCAGCTTAGATCTACCACTTAATGCTTCCTTCATTACATGGGAGTGTGGGTGAGTGTTTTCGAGCGTTAGAGGTTGTTACAAGGGCAGTCATGAAGTCCCTATTCAGGGAGGAATCTCCTTCCTCCTGGGAAGGCATGATTGCCAAGTTGTGCCTCTAGTTGCCCAATTCAAGAGACCTCCAGGTCTATTAATTGGTGAATTTCCTCACCCCAAAATACACAGAGAAGGAGCATTTTTTGAGCAACGAAGTGTTGTCGTTTTACTTTCACACCCACACCCTTTTGAGTTGTGTCTTTCACATCCTTGATCTCTTTTGGAGAGGAGGTCACAGGGTGGTTATTGGAAGCACAAATATGGAACCAAACCCGACATTTGGCCATAATATCCCACCAAATTTTTTGACAATACCCCACAAGAGGTTTTGTACCCATCCCAAGTGGATTGGTGCTGAAATCAAGCCTCAAACGGCGGGCGGCCTGCCCCATAGGCGCCCCCTCCCACACTGCTACTATCCCAATCGCCCCTCTTTGGAGTGATGGGAAATATGTGGCATATTTTATTTCTTTAATTTTTGCATTCAATTCTATGATTCTTATATAGGTTGTCATTTAAATTTCATCTCATTTTGAACAATTTTGATCATGTTTCTATCTTCGTTCGCTTTTACTAACCTACAGGTAGCATCATCAAATTCCCATTTATGGAGGCCAAATTGGGAAAATATGACCATCTGGGTCTTCCCAAAATACCCCCAATTAGCTAACCCCAAGTTTTCAGGTCTTTTGGAGCTTCCTAGGTAGGACATTTGGGATAGTACCTTTTTGACATTTTGTTGCAGGTAATTCGTCCCTCCCCAGAGCGAATTCAAATCTGGGAGGAATTTCCCAACTGTTCTTTTTTTAGGGCCCTCTTGGTGATGTCTTTATGTCCCTGTCAAATTTTCAAAGCATTTGGATTCATTTTAGTCATAGTTTAATTCATTTTTCTCATTCACTTATCATAGATTTGGGGATTGCATGATTTGTTTTATCTGTAGGTGCTACTGATTGTTTCTTGTTCCTTTGAATGCAGGTTCTAGACATTGTAGGAGCAGAAATGAGTCAAGAATCATCAACACAAGTGGTGTCAACATTTGGTCCACCCATTTTACATGTGGGCACGCGAAAGAAGAAAGGGCATCCATGGATGTAACAAGAACGTATACTTAAACGCTCCTAGCCCATGAAAATGGAGGAGGCAAATTGTAACTGAGTTCTGAGACATATCAATAAAAAGGGCTATCTTCTTTATTGGCTATTTTTTAAGTTTTCGATTTGTTCATGCTTTTCCCCTTTTCAAGCACTTTCAATTCGTAGGATTTTGCGTCGAGTTTAGTTCGGTTTGCATCGTGTCTTTGCTTTCTTTTTTGCTTTCGTAAACTCGTTATTTCACAAGCACCCTTGAATATTTTATACCAGATATTATGAAATACCCATAGCATCTGGGTGATGCTAGGGTATCACTACATCAGTTTCCTGTAATAAGCTACATCAGATCAGAATACAACAAATAAATATGATAAATCCATTGCTTGTTATTTTATTTATGCACTTTCATATTTTGTTCATTTATTCATATTGCATAGCTAGGGTTTTTATCTTATTTCTGAGGGCCTCACATTGTGGATCCCTCATAGATGCTACTAAATCATTTGTTGCTTTAGTGTGTGTAGATCTGTAAGTGTAACATCGTTATTGGATAGTTGTTTAAGGTGGAGTGGCACGACATAGAACAACTAAAATCCCACTCACTTATTTTGGGAGTAAGAATATAGTTGAAGACACCACCAACATTATTTTTACTAGGGTTTCATAGAACCCTAGCCATTGTAAAATCTATATCAAAGGGATTCAAAGATCCTCATTGTAACAATGGAGTTTTTAGGCTCCCCCAATTAATATAAGATCATTCATTGTGCAATTATGTGTTCTTTGAGTTTTTCTTTCTATTTCATATTTGGTGTTGCATTTTTATCTTTTCAAAAAAAAATACATTTGATGGAGTAATTCTTGTGGTTCCCAAGTTTGAAAAATTATAAAAAATAATAATATTTTCAAAATGTTAGATAATTTAATCTAAGTGTAATTCCTTATTTCTCCTAGTTTAAATTGCAAATATTAAATCAATGAGATAAGTTACCCCTTATAATTTTTGTTTTTAAAATATAAGTTTTAACCTTAGTTTATAACCCTTACATCTCCAACTATGAAAGCAATAATAAATGATATTAAACCTTAGCTTTTTTGATGTAAAATATCCTCATAGTTTGATGCTTTCTATGATTGAATATAACAACAATTTAAGTGACATATTTGGTGCTAGAATAAATGGAGACCCCTTAGACTTGTTTATCTTTAATGTTGGTACATATGCATTGAAGTTTTGACATTTAAAATAAAGGAGCCTTTAATGCTCCTCCTTCCTTACTTCCATGCTATGCTTCAAACATTTTTAAATGTGCTACACTCCCTCTTTGGATATCTTTGAATGTGCTTCGCTCACACTTTGAACTTGGACTTCAAATGTCGTTTATGGAAATTTAATCATACACTTTGTGATATTTATTACGTCTATTATAAGTGAGTGCTCCATTTTTTTGTAATTTCCCAAGTTCTTTGTTCAATATTTTTGAAGCAATCTGAAATGTATGGGTACTCGTGTGAAGCTGGTGGAGAATACCAAGTGTCACCGGTTTGTTGTAACTCCTACGTGGGAGTTTCTTGAATATTGAGAGAGGAATGATGTCTATTATACCATGTGGTATTTTTACATTGAATTTTTCTTGTAATTTATTTTAATATAGAGATTATAACTTCTCAAATCCTTTCATAACCATTCCTTTGCTTTGCTACATTGCTTGGGTAACAAGCAAGCTATTCTTCTGCAATGGATTGATAATGTGCTATGGATCTTGGATGATGATTTGGATCTTCCTTTTATGGGTATTCTTCTTCAAGTTAGAGACCTCGAATGTAGCCCCTTTGCTCCTTCTCTTTTATGCCTTTAATCGTGTTGAATCCTTTGTAGATTTTCGATGTATTTTAGAAGTATATGTGTACTATCTTGTCTATGTAAATGTAGCTCAAATATAATCTGATATAACCTTTGATTCTACAGGTGTGTACATCCAAGATGATCCCTTTGAGTGGCTCCTTTTAGCTTGGGAAGAAGAGTGCTAACATTCAGCATTCATTGGCTGATTTACCCTATGCCCTTTGTGGCACTTCCAAATCTACTATTTTTCTGTAAAAATCAGATTAGAGTAGTGAAATATAATTTATTATAATATTATATATAAGGATTCTTTTAATATACATTCATTTTGCACTCTATTTCTAGATCTGAAATTCTGCTTTTGTCGTAGATTTTTCCTGCAATCAAGGGTTTTGAGGTTGTCTTTTATGAGTAGACGCACCTTTCCCTTTTTGGTTGGATGCTTTGATAACAAACCCAATATTAAATAATAGTAGATAGAAGATTTTTAATTGATGCAATTTTCTGCACTTTCTCTCCTTGCATCTAACCTCGTAATGCTTTTGGATTACTCACCAAGTATCAATATTTGAATATTCTATTTCTATTTTTGGTTAATTAAGTTCTTCTCTAAATTTTGCGGGATACTAACCTTTTTGGGTGGATTATTTTAGCCACTACAAGTTGCATATTTTTGGGCTTCAGTAGTGTCTTTAGACACTTCATACAAATCAGATTTTGTGCCCTTCAAAAAAACACAATACTAATTTCTTTTTGAGAGTAGTATAATAGTACATGTCATTCACGTTTAATGCACTAATATTACACCTTATCAATCCAATGAAATATCAAATTCATGCACTAATAATTTAATGCAACTAATCAAGAATAACCTAAAATGAATCTTTAAGAATTATTCTACAATTTCACTACAATCAATGTTGTAGGACTTAGCCTTATTTTTATTTTTTCCAAATTAGATGATAGGTAGTTGATAGAAGCTTAATTTTAAAATCTAATCAACTCCTAATAAATGTGGAAATAAATCCTTAAAAATAATAATTTTCCTTTTGCACTTTAGAATACTATAATCTAATTCACTTCTTGCAACTTTAATCCACAATCAGGTGCTCTAATAAATATAATAAGTAATAAAATTAATGAATCTTCTTGCACCAAAAGTTTCTTACCTTTTTTTTAGTTATTATCCCACTTTTATAGAGGATGTAGATGCTACTTCAAGTAGGATGTCTTGAGCAACTCCTTCTTCACCAAATGATGATCTCAAACTTTCGTTCATGAGACTAGGATATGGTATCTTATTCTCTTCTTATGTTATCCTGCTTATGTTGTATATTTGAAGAATTCTATGTCTCTAATGTTATGCCTTATTTCTATGAGAGGTAATCTTCAAATATCCAAGATTTGGTGAGCTTGTTCTGTATTCAATTCTTCTTATTGAATTTTGAATTCAAACATGATATTATTCTAGGTTTTGGTACTCCTTGCCAAATTCTTCTTCACAAACTTGGAAATATTTTCTAAATTATCCCCTTCGGGTTGTTGTCAGATGATGATAATTTTCCTAAGTTTTTCACTATCAGGGACTTCACCTTGGTAGTGGATTTATCCAGTGATTTCTCCAAAGAAATCTCTTGATCTTCAGCAAGGCTCTCCTAGCCTTTTTTGGATGCTTGATGAGACCTTCACAAGATATTTTATTTGGTAGATTTTTATGGTCTTCCTTGAGACCTTTTCTTCAATATTTTCCTCTTCGATGTGTTGGTGTGGATATATTATCCTAGATGTTATGATTCTATTGCTTTTGGCTTCGATCAAGACTCTCCTAGTACTTATTCTTCTTCTTCCAAGACTAAAATTTATTCAATTAGATATTCTCCTAATATTTTTACTTTTGTTTCAAGGCTGATTTGATTTTGAAGAAGATACTTTTCCTAAATTTCTTGTAGGAAGTTTTCTAATTCACTAAATATTTTATCCCTACAACAAATATATTAATACTAAAATATTTAGTCTATTTTTAAATCAGATATTCTTCTAAAACCCTTCTCTAATATCAAGACTTCTATGGCCTTTTTCAATATCAAGGCTTCTATGGAATTTTTCACTACCAAGGCTTCTATGGCCTTTTTAGCATCAAGGATTTTATGGCATTTTTAGTATCATGGCTTCTATGGAATTTTCATTATCAATACTTATATGGCTTCTTCTTCAAGGCTTCTATGACCTTTCTGAATCAAGTCTACTATAGACTATTCCTCAACTATAAAATTTTGCAATCCAACAATGGAGATCTTAAATATCCTATCTTTACCACTAACCTTCACTATAACACTTCTTCCATAGTATTCTCCTATTGGACAATGAACTAATCTCTACACTATGAGGGTACACATACCGTCAGGCAATGATGTTGGACTCTCCTAGCTTTCTATCATAGGAGTCCCAATATTTTGAGAATTAATTTTTTTCAATAAATGAAACTGTATCCACTAGTTAGGAACTTCCAGATAACCTGGATAATATTCACTAAATTATTTGTCAATCTAGTGGTTTGAATGTTGAGTCCTAATATTCACATGTTTTCCTAGTAACTTTGTGGAAAAGACTCTAGACAAAAATGATATCAATATTTTTTGAAATTGAGATTTATTTAATTCCTAACTTTATGACTCTTCCTAAATCTACCACCTAGATTCTTCTAAGATATTTTGATAGTGGTTGGTCCAATGGGGTATCATTTTGACAAAATACTTAGGCTAAATGATAATGGTGGTTTCCCTATTGATATGCATAGACTATATCTATTGTGGCTTTGATACCATTGTTAGATTTTGATGAATGAGCCTTGGGAGATAACAATTACAAGATGTAGAATAATATGAAAGAAATTAAATCTGATAGATGACTAAATATGCTATAAATAGAAATAATTTAAAATATTACAATATACCTATAGATGAAATGAACACTCCATTAATAAAGCTATTGAACTATATTATATCCATCACCAATGAAAGTTGAGGCACTTAGAATTGTACAATCCACTGAGCTACACTATCTGAATATGCTACCCAACTCTATATCTATCTATCTATGAGGCCATAGTTATATAGATAAAATAGGATAATTGACCAACACTCTATCTAGATATACAAGGGACAACGTGTACATGTACAACTTACACATTGGCACTTGTACATTTATTATATTACATGAAGTAACTAGATAACTTGCACACTACTCAAAAAAATCAACCTAGACCAAGCTATGTATACTCAAGTATATATTATTAAACTTGAATATGTATACTCAACTTATATTAACTTTACATTTCTAACAACATCAACCTAGAGCAAGCTAGATTTACCAAACCTATCACAACAAAATAACCAATTGCTCAAGCAATACCAACAATAATATCCTTGTACCATAAATGGAGGGGAAGAATATGAAGCCTAACCCAGACTGATGCTTCAACAATACTTTGAGTGCTTGGATTAAAAATTGATATATGTTTATCTAAAAAAAAGTCTTCTACAACCATAAAATGAATGTTCCCCTTAAAATATTCTATCTTGATCTTCCTCATAGTTCAAATTCACAATAAAGAAGATCTTATGCATATCCATAATGTCCATGAAATCTATCAATTTACATTCAAACATCATCCACTTTCTAATAGTGTCTAACTCAAGCTAGACACATAAAAAATTTTCAACCATTGCAAACTCCCATTGTGTAGTAACCATGTTCTCCAAAGAGTTAGGTACCAATAGTCTTCCTTCATGTGCTTGTAACTTAAAAAAAAAATTATCCACCTTGTGCATACCCTTTAGAATGTGAAGCCAAGACTACACCCCATAGTCAAAGGTGTTGTACCTATCATCCTTATTGCCCACCTATGATTGTTCTCCAAGCCCGTGAACAACATTATCTATGCTAGGATTTTTTTGGAACTTAAAACTAGCATGATACCCGCTCGCCATATCCATCCTTACTAAGCCTTCTACATGCAATTGTGAAAACCCTAGTATATATCCCAATGAAACTATGTGCAAATCCTAATATATATCCCAATGGAACTATGGGAAAACCGTAATAGATCTCTCGATGACACTATGCACAAATCCTAGTAGAAATTCCAATAGAACTAAGCACAAACCCTCATAGATCTCCCTACCTTCTCATATTTTTAGAATATACTACATGCTCTATTTTTTCAAAGCAACTTAATTTTCTCTCTCTAATTCATCTAGTTTCTACACTCAACTCTGCTCTATTTTATTATTTATGGTTTCTTCTACATATCTTCTTCAATGTTGCCTATCAAAAAATAGGTCTTATTTTTATTATATGGTAAGACAAAAAATAATTACAATGATGTAATGAATAGTCACATTATAATGGTTCTTAAAACTAAAATATTAATATAAAATTTGAAGGGATACTAGATGATTTTTTTAGAGATTAAAAGTGGATTAAATGAATGTAAGAATTAAATTTAAATTATTGAGTGATTTTTCATTCCAAAGTAAAATTTCAATCATTTTTTCTAGTTTAAAAATTAGGGATAAAATAATTAACATTATTCTATGGTTTAAAGAATATCTAGTTTTTATTATACACCATGTAGTTATCATTTTAATAGAATTAAAATTACAACCAAATGGATTCCAATGTGGATTAGGGTTGTTTAAGAATCATATTAGTTAATCAACATGACTGTTTAGAAGAATTTTTGTAATCCTCTAGGATATTTCATGTATGAATGATGAGATTTAATGAAATAAATGAAGGCTATGTATACTCAAGTATATGTTAGTATTTACAAAAAAATATGAAAATCTATAGAATTTGTATGCTCACCACAAAGGTAATGTTCTTGGGTTTTCATTCTAGAGACACAAGTTCAACTGGGATCCCTCATAACAACCTATGTAAACTTAAAATTGTAAAGGTCTGAGGTGTAGACTAGTTGGTGTAGCAAAAACCTATAAGGGGGATAGACACCCAGTGTTCAAGTATCAAGCCTCATTCATCTAAACTCTTATCCCTTTATAGGTGTTTTCAACTATGTAAAAGGTTTAAAATGATTGTGGCATTGTGGTTATAGGGGCAGACTATGCAAAGTATTGTGTGGTGAATTTTGGGGTAGACAACATAGAATATTTTTGTGACCATAAACGATAAACAATATGCACAAATCATTGTGGTGGCTATCAATTCGACCATGCAAAATAATTTTTTTAAAAATACATAAAATATATTTATAGATAGTAAGTTAAATTATGAACAATATAAAAAATTAGAACAAATTGATAAATATAAAAGCATCAATATGAATGCTAAAAGTGATTATGACACTTAGTAAAAGAAATATTTATGGGAAACTAGAAACATTAACATAAGAGTTAAAAGGAACTAGTGCTAATACCACAAATAAGAACAAAAAATTATGATGATGATGATGGTATGTTGGAATATTTATGAAATGAACATGGTATCCAAAGAAAGACCTATAAAGGAATTTATAAATCATTAATATTCACTTTATTGTAGTACACAAAATAAAAATAATTTGAGAGGAATATATATTGAGAATATGGGAGACTATATATTTATTTCTTTTATGAGAGGTTAATAAGATATTATAATGGTATGGTATAGTTACAAATGGAATGGAAAATTCATAGAAGTAATATGTAATAGGTTTTCAATTATTTGTAGGAGAAAGGAAGATATAACAATTGGAGTCATAAATACTTTAAATATAGTCAGTATTTAAAATACACATTAGAGGGACCTAATTGTATTCATGTTAAAGTAAATTACAATCTTTAGATTCTTGTGTTGGACTTAAGCATAGTTATATCTCTAAAAAAGAATACCGGTACATTTGGATGTCCTAGATCATTATAGGATTTTAATTTCTTCACAAATTTAATTTATCTTTTGAATGTTATTCCTTCATGATTTTGATATACATTGAATAATAAGTACATTATGAAACTTACTATGGTAGAAAAATGGATAAGTTACTCTTGGTTTTAAAATTTGCCCAAGTGAATGAGATGCACCCTCAAGACCATAGCCAAGAGATTGGATGGCTCAAAAATAGGTTTCTCTAATTCAACCTCTAGAGAAGGTCAGTTCCTATGCCTAACTAATCTAACTAAATAGATGATTGCAGATTAAAGTAAGAAATGTAAAGGTTTAGAATGATGAGCTAAAAATGGCAACATCAGGAGACATGGTGCAAGGAGTCTCAAAAATTGAATTCAAATTAAACTACCTAATAGAATAACCTAATTTCCTTATGCATTTAAAATATTTATCGTTAAGAACTTTGAGTGATGCTAAGTCATTCCAGAACTATAATGACAAGTCTAGATAGAAATCTAAAATATAGAATAACTATAGTATAATGATCCATTTCTATATTTAATAAAAAACCTTTAGGTACTCAACAAGATATACATACAAATTTTTTTCAAGAAGTTAGCAGGAGTCTAGACATCAATATAATTCTTATTTCAAAAGGTCTATGGCATTAATCAATACAATCATACCAATTGTAAACACCAAATAGCAAACCATTAGAATGTCTTACATTCTAAAATATATAGATTTACAATTATAATTAGTTATTTGTCATTATAGTTTAGAGAGTGGATTGCAGGCCTGACGGACTATTATAGCACATATGTTCATGCCTACAAATAATTTTTTTGTAACTAATTTGGTATCATGACACTAATGTGGTTCATTCCTACTTGATCTAATGAAGTGATAATTGACATGTCTTCATCTGGTGCATAGTATTCTTTGACATGTTCATTCTACTTTTAATTTTCCCACTAATATCATAACTATAATGGCACATGTTTCATCTAGAGAAGCTTATGAGTTTGTTGGGATCCTTTTACAACATATTTGCTTGTCAATACTACATCTATTCATTTTAGTGTATGCTTTCACTTGATATCTATTTCAAATATTTCTCTCTTATTTTGTTGAGTGTTAGGATCTCAATTCATTTCTACCAAAAATATTAGTATCCCTTGCTAACATCAACAATCAATATCATGCAACACTTCTTTATTCCTTAGCTTGGTAAAGTGTTTTGTTGGATGTCAAGTTCAATTTATGTTGTACTTTATTTTGTTGTCATCATTCTATTGGACTTAGTTTTATTGTGCACTTATTGACGTAAGCATTCTAAAATATTTGATAAAGAGGATCAATATACCTTATAGGGTCCACTATTGCATTGGATGTTAAAATATCATACGTAGTCAAATTTTTGCTTCAAGGAGCTAAATTCTTTTCATATAGAGTCATATATTTTGTTCTCTCATGCTAACATTAACATCATTGACTACTTCAGATGTAGTATGTTATATGTTAGATTTAAATTACTCATCTACTAACATAAATTATCAAATCCATGTGGCCTAGGTGTACTCAATTCTTGGTTATTGAATGCTAAATATTTTTGCAACACACGCTGGCATTAACATTGAAAATGTATAAAAATGCTTCTAAAGTTAGCAAAAATTGTGTTTCTTTTCCTATATTCTTTGATCTTGCCTTTGTTCTAAAATATCTAATGACCTTTTAAAGCAAATATGTAGTGTTTGGTATTGAGAAAATTCATATCCCTTTTTAGATATGAATGTGGATGGAAAATACCACCCACATTATTAGAAACACACATGGAATTTTTGTTTACAAAAGCATAGAACCCATCTAGACTTATGTATTGGGATACAAAGTCAAAACAACAAAAAAAGTCAAAATTTCTTGTTGGCACAAGTCTTTTTCTTTTAGATACTTCATGTCTATGAAGTTCCATATCTACTACTAGATTTTTCTTTACCCTACATAGCTAATCTAGAAGTTTATCCTTACTAGATGACTACTTGGGCTTCTATAGGTATTCTTTGTAGTTGAAACAATCAGCATATTTTATTCCATGTCCCCTAATAAGGAACATGTATTTCTCTAAATTCATGGACAACACTTTTGTAACACTTTTGTTCCAACTCTTTAGTGTTTGTTAGAAAAGTGGAATGCTTATGAGAGTACATAATTATATGACTAATTGAGAGTACATAATTATGAATGAGTTTGACCAACTGATCCTTTCTATGGAATTTCCTACTTATGTTCCAAAATCCTAGGATGCCTGAACTATTGATTTTTGAAGTACTATTTTTACCTTATTAAAGCTTACCTTTATGGAATTAATCATTTCTTTTTCTCAAATTATAAATCAGCTAGCGATAATGGTCTAGTTTTTATGAAATATGCACTCTACCAAATATCTTTTTAAGCACTTGAGTAGTTGGCATAACTTTATCTATTTTTCAAAATTTCTTTGGTTGTCTATGCTAGTTGTATTCTATTTGTCAATTATTATCAGGATCTATTGAACTCGTCCTTGGCCTCTTAAATTAATTTTGCAAGACTGGATATTATTCTAATTATAGGATATGCTTCCATTGTAATATTCTTGATTTTCAATTAGTATTGTATTTTGAAATTCTTCACCATGTCCTTGGAGATCATTTGGTACTTAGGATTCCTTTTCTCTACTTCCAAATCTAATTTCACTACTGCTAAGGTATCTTTCCAACTTAGAAATTTGGACCTTAGGTCCTACAAATCAATGCTTTATGTATGCCTTTTATTAATTTTTAGCTAAATCTGCTATTCCAATTTCTATATTCTTTTATCCCTTTTTTATAGTTATTACTTAGTAGGATATTTTTCTAAGATATACTTCAACTCAAAAATCACATATTTTAGGTTGTTTTTCTCTATTTTCTCCCCATTTAGCATTTGTTCCAAATTTGTAATATTCCTTTTTGTAGCTGCAAGCTTCATATTTGACTAATTTTTTTACAAGAATATAGTGTCTTCTTTCATACATAGGGCATATAGAATATTTATCTTTGGGATCTCAAATGTGTTACGTTTTACACTTTGACATTGTAGTCGTACACTATCATATCATTTTGATGTGTTTTCCAACAATTGGGTTGATTATGTCATATGTCTACGTGGTTGCCAACTCTACTCCATCTTGTAGTCTTTGTTGTTTTGCCTATATTTGAGTGTCCAAGAATACTTTTGGTAAAGTATGCTTGGTAGTATGGAAATTCATAATTATAGGTTGAAAAGGGAAAAAATCCCAAATGATGGACATACTACTATAGTGGTATATTTTACACGGTAATATATATTTATATTGACTGAGGCCACTTATACCTCTTGTATAGGGGTGGTGGTAATGTTTGATGATGGTAAATCTAATATGGGATTGCTCCACTAGGAGTGTTGGGTGGGAGATATGGTTTTATTGGTGGAGAATTTTGAGGTCATGGCACAATATCATAAAGAGAATGAAATAAAGTAGATGTACCTAGTCCCTCCACTTCTTGCAGTAATTTTTGAACTATTCCATCACCTAGTTTAATTTGTGCATCGGACCATTGCATATATTTTTTGTAGTATAGTTGTTTGGTCGATATTCTTTCTTAATTTTCCTTAATACCAAGATTTTCTTTCATTTTATTTCTCTAAATAGGACCTTGATGTAGAATGAAGGTTTTGGCTTTCTTCATAGGTATTTTTTTTCCTAAAGTATTTTTTTGAGCTTCTCTAATATTTTCATCATCTGGTTATATTTTTTTATGTTCTAGCATAATTTTCATTTTTGAAATATCTTTAACCACTTTAGCTCTTTCTTCTATTGTCCTTCATCTTCTCTATAGAGGTACTTTACTACATCCTAAGAATCTATGTACTCCACCAACAAATTCACTTGTGTGGGAGTCTATTGTGAGACTTCCTCTTATTGAACTTATACTTTCTCATTGTCAATATTACTAGAACTATATATATTTCTCCTTTATGCTCATTCATCTATGTATGATTTTTATCCTTTATTTCATCTTCAAAAAACTTATCATAGGTGTTGGGAAAGGCGTTTTTATAAGTATCACATTCGTAATAAGATATGCACCATTCTTTGATCATGTTGTCATCCCAAATTAGTTCTAACTTGATCTTATCTATAAGGTCGTCATGAATCCATTGCTTTTTATTCTAATATAGGACATAGATATTGGAATATAGATAGCATGTCCTTCCTAGAGACCTTTCTTGTATTTGAAAAATTTTCATTTCCATGGTGTTTCCTTTGTCATTATTTTTAAATTGCTCATTTTTTTACCATAGAATATAATTGAATACATGTGGCTTACTGTTCAGCTAGGCCAATTTGGCCTTAAATTTTTCTTTAGGATCATAGTGCCACATGTGAGGCATGATTGGCATTTGAAGTACATTGAGCTTATCATCAAGAAATGTTGCTTATCCTCTTGTTTCCATCATTGTATCTTCAAATACCTAGGGATAGAAATAGGTGCATGACTTTTTGGCTTGATATCCAAGACCTTTTAGTGCAAAAATTTTTATTCTCTTCAGTAATAAATACTTGTCCCCAATTCCTTTATTCTTGAATCTTAGCTTATCTATAGATTCTGAAGTAATATGGGGTACTAGGAAATATACAATGGATAGAGTAGGACCAAGGAATTTTCTATTGAAAGGAATATAAGGAGATATAATAGGTAGAGTCTAGTCTACTATTGAACATAGTTGATTGTATTTATTTTAATCAAATTGATATTATGTAATTCTAAGGGCATGTGAAACAAAAATATCCACACTAAAAATGATAGATAATAAAAAAAAATCTCTCCTTCAGCTTTAAGTAAACTAATTGGTTATGAATCTAGAAACTCAATAAATGGGCCTAATCAAATAATACAAGGTTATAAGTAGTGGTTCACTCATAACTTTTTATATTAGTGACCATAAAAGACAGAGAAAAATGCTAATAATACACTAGTTCATCAAAGTCTAAACCTAAAATTATAGACAACATAGACAATATTATTTACAACGTATCTTTGAAATTTGACAACTTAATTGGATTCTTAGGGAAATTATTTGAAACTTTACCCATGTGCAAATTCAGCCAAGACATGAAAGTAGGATTTTGTAAGTCTTGTAAGTCTTGATTTTAATCAATAATGCTAATGGGATTAAGTCTTGTACCTAGTTTTTTTCCCATTGCAAATTCCACCCTAATTTATTTCTTAATTTATGGTGAATAGCAACCACTTCTATGCATTGTACACTATCACAATCTCTAGGTCATAGTATTTCACCATCACCTTGATAAGCTCAATACAAGGATGGATGAACCTAGGCATATACCTTGATAGGAATGAGTTCCATGATGTAGCTTCAATTCCATTAATAGATACTTTTTCTTCCAATTTTTACCCATCTTGAAAGCCTTTCCATTTTTCTTTTACTGTGATAATCAGGTCATGTATGTCAGCCAAAATATCCTTTAGCTTGTTTGTAATCTTCTACAACTTTTGTCCTGTTTTTCCTCTAGCCATTTTTTACTAGCTTCCTACTTCTTTAAGAAGATGACCACTAGAAATTATATAGCCTTATTTTTTTATAGAATACAACAAAAAATTTCCTCTTGAGAAAATGCACAAATGCATATTGTTCCATATTGGCCTTACTTTTATAACAAGGATTGCCCACATTGGATGGCCATTACCACTATACATAGTGTTTTAAATATTGGTTGTTTACCAAAATTGGAAAATATGAAATCTCTATCTTGCAATTTATATGCATTTACTTATTTCCTTCTTGAGGTTAGATATGGACTAGACCATAATGGTTCCAGTTTTTCATGCTTTCCATATTTAGCATTATTTGAGTCCCATTTAAGGACAAAATCACCTTCTTTGAAGGATTTTAATGATGGTTTCCTATCGACCTATCAATTTATAATTTCTTGGTGCCGACAAAAATTATTGTAGATCCTTTCTCTGCTTTATTCTAACAACAATAAGTTTTCCAGTGTCTTTTCAATTGGCTTAGCATCCTCCAATTCTAATTGGTTAATATACATCAATGTAGTTAGTTCAATATTAATCGATAATATGGTTTATTTCCCTTAAACTAGAGCATATAGCATCATTATCAAAGCTTTTTTTTACTACTATTATATTTTCCCATAATACTTCATTCAACATTAAATGTTAACATTTTTTATTATCACCAATATTGTGCTTGATTATCTTCATTAAATTATTATTGGTGGATTTTACTAACCCATCGCCTTGAGGATAGTAATTTAAATATGCTTTCCAATAAATTGTATTTTCATGTAAAATCTATCATTTTGTCTCCAATAAAAGTTCCAACATTCTATCAAAGTATCTTAATCAGCATGCTTGGTTGCCTCTGCTTTAGACCACCTAGTAAAGTAGTCAGTGGATGTTAATATAAACTTGTGTTTGAAAGAGGAAATTATATTGATCATCCAGATGAAATCCATACTTTGTTTCTAGAAAGGCTCCTCTACTATGATTGGCTATATGGGCAAGACCAAATTTTTACTTCTATCAATGAAACTTTGACATTTATCATAGGTACTAGCAATATTGAAAGCATAAAAAAATAGGGTAGGCCAATAATACCTACCTCTAAGAATATTAGCAACTATTATTTGTCTGGAATAGTATCCCCCTCAAAATCTAGCGTGAAACTCTTTTAATATACCTTTAGTCTTTTTGGTTGTACACAATTCAACAACACAACATCAAAAAATTTCCAGTATAGTATAAAATTAGTCAAATTTTAAATTAATTCTTACAATTTGTACCTAATTTACTTGAGAGGCCATAAATCCAATGGAAGACATCTATATCTTGATAAAATGGGTCAATTGATTCAACCAAGTGTTTTATTTGGATTAGGCCTCTTTTGATTGATATTTTCTTCTTGTTCATTTAAGAAATTAGTGTTTGGGGTTACAAAGTTTTCTAAGTCTTCACATAGTTCTCTCCCTATAAATAGTTTAGTCAAATTTATCTCTATGTTGTATTATTGTATCTTCATGATGTAGTCAGATCACTTTTCACTAAGTTCTACTTACACTACAAAGTTTTAGACATTTGGGTGTACTACATACACCAATGTACTGCTCTAAGAGATGTAATGCCTTAGTTTTTTTAGAAACTTCATTAGAGTAAACACTTGTTTTATAAAATTATACCATTATTCATTATTATTATGTTTCACTCAAGAATTTGATAGGTCACTCATTAATATGTTTATGCTTTTGAGTGAGGACAAAAACATAACTGTCTTGTACTTCAAATACATAAAGGATAAAATTCCTCTATTAGTCTAGATTGGCTAATACTAGGAATTTGGTAATAGATTATATTATTTTCATGAAGGCTTATCTTCTAGCTTTTGTTTAAGTTAAATCTACTTGTTTTTTTAGCATTTTTGTCATAGGCTTCACTATTTGAGCAAAATCATACATAAAATTTTGGAAGAAGTTAATTTACCCAAAACATGATTGTAAACATTTTGTGCTTTTAGTTAGAAAAAGTGTTAGTATAGCTTTAACTCTATGTAGGTTTATGGATAGTCCTTCCTTCCATACTACATGACACAAGATCTTGCCTTCATAAATAGTGAAAATTAATTTTTTTAGGTTGAGCGAAACCTTAAATTCTCTATATTTTTAAAAGACCATTCTAAGATGTTTGATATGCTTATCATGATGAGAGAATATTGTCGTGCCTTAAGATAAATATGTGTAACCTTATTTACAAGCTCATAAAAATCTAAGTCCATAACCCTTTGAAAGGTAGCTTCGACATTAGATAGGCCAAAATGTCATGACCCTCCCTTGGTATACCTTTCAGTTTCATGGTTTAGTGCTTAGCTATGTTATCATGTGATGGATGGTTTGATTATTTTAAGATTGGTAAAATAGGACATGTATGACATGGAGAATGTAATGATAATTATTAGTGAAATGATAGATTATACCATGTTAATCTATGCAAACACATATTTATCATCAAAAGAATAATAACGTAACTTTTTGTGGAAATGATAGATTAGTTCATGTTAATATTCTACTAATAAATTATTATAATGCTCTATGGGAATGTTGATGATATTAGTTGGATTTTGCAATATTTACACCTAAATGGGTATTAAAAAATATATTTATGCTAACCTTCCAAACATGTTTTAATTTGGTAATATTTGGATTCATTCCTTGACTTGTGTTACTATGATGAAGGGTTAATTTTACTTGTGTTGCATTGCAAGAGATTGAGTGCTATTATGTAAAAATAATATTATCGTTTATTGCTAGAGCATATTCCTTAGACGGATTGATCCAAGCATTGGTTCTATGATTGTAATTTTTGAGTAAATGATTAATGATTAATTTTTCTTATTTTCTATGATGTTGGAATAGATTTGTTGAGGATTATTGGTAGAGATAGAGTAGGAGGTTAAAATAAGTGAAGTGCAAATCGTAAAGGACAAACGAGATAAGATATGATAGGTTTTGGTCACCAAAAAGGAGAATATATTGGAAGAGAATGAAGAGGGGGGTTGTTGCAAGGAGGAATGGACTAGAAGGTATTGGATAAGGAGTTTACACTTATGATAGTGCTAATAGAATGTAGAGGTGAATTAGAACGTAAAATAAAGGAGATAACAATACTTTACAATAAGTGTTAAACTAATAAACCTGCTATCATTTTCCTTATGAATGAAAATAAAATATTTAATTAAACTTTGTTCATATGAGAACATTGAAAAATAAATTTTGATAATGCTTTCTAGGAGGAAATTTAATACAATAGTTAATTTAAAAATGAATATGCAAACCATTGAATAAAATTTACCTTTCATACTCTGCAAGAATAGAGATATCTTGTTTATGGATTTGAGTTGTTGGAAGAAAAAAATAATAGTGAAACTATTATTATGATTTTTTGATAATGAAATTAGTTCATTAGCTATGTTTTGAGGTGAAAGAAAGTGAATTCATAGAGGGAAACCCTATTATGTTCCTGAGAGTGAATATTTTATTGGTTTTTGTGATTGGTTAGTCATAGATGAGGTATTCTTTGATTGGATGCCTTAATACTAAAATATTGTTGAATATCTAATAATATTTTAGCCAATAAAAGTTATAGTTATGCCACCATAAGTTCTTATTTATCTGCATATATGCGTTAAGTTGCACTATTGTTGGAAAGGTGGTGTAACTATGTTCCAATATCACATTTTTTTAGTTGGTGAAAATTTGTTATTTTAATATGTTTTATTATGGTAGAGAGGATGTTATTGCTTAACCCTTTTGTGTAGTAGTCAAGATATATACTGAAGGAATAATAAAGAGAATGCTCTTGTGGTCAAATTCAACCTTCAACTAATATTGGTATGCCATAGTAAATACCATAAGAAACTATCACCTTAGTTGAGAGTGGGTAATCCATATGGATATTAGTGAAAGAATTTGGTCTTATCATTTCGTACTAAAATGAATATGGGAAGAGAATAGGATTCAATAGCACCATCTATGGGATGAATTTCATCATGTTTACCTATTGGGAGTGAACTATTGTAGACCTTGTAAAATTTATTGAATGATCTAATAACTATGTCTTTTAGTAACATAACTCCCTACAATTTTCTTCTAAACTTTTAAAGTTTTGAATAGATAGTCTCGATTATTTGATTCGGTATATTAGGTTGAGTAGAATTCATGAGAAATAGTAGTTAGTACATGAAAAAAAATGTGAAATTATTGTGGTTGGTTTTATTAAGTCTTAAAATTGAATAAGACAAAGGTAGCATTGATACATTGGCTTTTTAAAGGATACTAACTTTTCAACCTTGTTGCTGGGTAGAAGCACTTTTTATAAAGAGATAGGTTAATGACATAAATTGGAAAATATAGGAGCATCTATATAAGGTTATGAAGCTGAATTATTATTGTATATTGATTTTGGAGATGCTTTCAAAATTATTAAGAACAAATGAACATGTCCACCTTGTAATTTTATGAGTTTCTAAACTCATTCGAAATGTAGAATCTATATGTTGATTTTCTATCCAATGTACAAAATTTTGAAGATATTTTGAACTAATGGTCTAGTTCATGTTGTAGTTTTACAAGATTTTTGGAACTCTTAAAAAATATTGAAGGCCTATGAAGAGGCCTTGACTCAATGTAAAACTGAAACTTTATGGAATAAGAATTCAAAGTTAATTTTTAAGGTTGGGTTTTCCCTTCAAGGTTTTCTTAGGGTAGATAAATTGATAATGAGTGTGGTTGGTGTATATTATTTATGAATGTGTTAATTGGTATGCTAAAGTTCAACAGAGAGGAATATGGTGATAAATTTGAGGCTTGACTAAAGTAGATAAAGACTTTTTGTAAAATTAATAACTATTCCACCAGTACTTAAATGTCCCATAATACTTTGCATTTACAATGGATTGGTTTGGATTGGTAGGAAACATATAGTGGGGAAAAAGGAATTGAGGTTGCAATTGATTTAAAATGAGAGGATTTTGTAAAAGTATTTAAATAAATATTCCTCACTGAACATTTTTATACCAAGAAATTTGAGGAATTCACAAAACTTAGACAAGGAATTAGGAGTGTTGAGGTATATTATCAAAAAATTGTTAAGCTATTGAAATATATGC
The DNA here is from genome assembly GCA_028583015.1 of Wollemia nobilis. NCBI lineage: Eukaryota > Viridiplantae > Streptophyta > Pinopsida > Araucariales > Araucariaceae > Wollemia > Wollemia nobilis. The sequence goes on from JAQPPZ010009894.1 coordinate 187,285, forward strand.
CCATGTATAATAAAAAATTGAAAGTCCCTAAATTTATTCTAAGGGTGGATCCTAGAATAGTGAATGAGATGAACATGCAAGGACCTAATATCCTTCATAAGGCTTATGATCTAGCCAGGAAAGCTAAATATTGTCTCAAGCTCTACTTTAACTATGAAGGGGCATCTAAGAAAGACAAAGAGACACTAAGAAAAAGAAATAGTGTAGGGTTCACAAAATGATAAAGTGAACATGAAAACAAGAGTTCCCCTAGATAGACAGAAGGAATGACAAGAAACAAGGAAATTTTAAGATAAGGTTCAAAGGGAATAACCAAAATTCTAACAATCACAACAACGGTGATAACAAACCACCACCATAGGTTTAGTACAATCCTCCATTAGTAGTAAAAGTAGAAGAAGGAAAAAAGTAGACAACTCACCCAAGACCTAAGTATGGATGCTTTGATTGTTATGGAACACATTATGCCAATAAGTGTCCATAAAGAATAGGGCAAAGTTCAAAGGGAAAAGAAACCACCCATAAGTAACCTGCATAAAATCTTTATGTAGTGAAATGAAGTCATAATATAGAAGGGAAATCCACTCCACTGCTAATAGAAAGTAAGATATTTGGTAGAAATATTAAAATTTTGGTTGATAGTGGTGTTATAGATAGTTTTATTTCCACTAGATTAACTAAAGATATACTAGAAATGCCAAGAATATTGGCATGTGGGTGTAAGGTCAAGTATGGTTGAGTAAAAGCCTACTCTATAAATCAATGTTATCCCATGCCAAAATTACCCTACCAAGTCGTATGACCAATGGATATCTGTATGTAGCACCATTGCACACTTTTGATGTAGTGCTAGGAATGGATTGGTTACAAGCACATAAGGTTGTAATAAATTTCTAGAATAGATGGATTGAGTACTCAAAATATGGTAGGAAATTATAGAGGGTGTACAACCTACAAGAGGCTTTTCAACACTAGATCCTCTCCACAATTCAACTTAATAAGGCAATGAAGAGAGGAAGAACAATTTATGTAGTAAATTTAAATGAGATATAATATGAAAAGAAGGAAGAGGTGTTTGAGAAACACCCACTTTGATGCAAGAGCATCTGGTGGTGGCAGAGCAATCTTGCATCATCAAAAAAAAAAAAATTAAGTGTTGGCAAGGGGAAAAGTTGTCGCGATATTGTGATAGAAAATGTGTTGCGATATCACGACTCATTTGGAGAAGAGGAGCCAGCGGGGAGAAGCTGTCGTGATATCATGACAAAAAATGTGTCATGATATCATGACACATTTGGAGAAAAGAAACCAGAAGGGATAATCTGTTACAATATCATGACAAAAAATGTGGCGTGATATCGCGACGCAAAATGGAGAATGAAGCTATCAGGGAGAACTATCACGATATCGTGACAGGTTTCATAGGAGAGGCAAGGATATCAAAGATGTCACAATTTTGTGACATGTCACGGTTTCACGACCCAAAGGTAGAAGACAAGTACGAAAGGCAAAGATGTCACGATTTCGTGACATGTCACGGTTTCACGACCCAAAGGCAGAAGTCAAGTACGGAAGGCAAAGATGTCACGATTTCATGACATGTCACAGCTTCACGACCCGAAGGTAGAAGACAAGTACAAAAGCCAAAAATGTCATGATTTCATGACTCGAAGGCAGAAGACAAGTACGAAAGGCAAAGATTTCATGATTTCACGACATGTCACGGTTTCATGACATGAAAGCAAAAGACAAGTACGAAATGCAAATATGTCACGATTTTGTGACATGTCATGATTTAATGACTCGAAGACAAAAGGAGATTACGGAATGCCAAGATGTCACGATTTCGTGACATGTTGCAGTTTTGTGACCCAAAGATAAAAGGAGAGAACGAAAGGCCAATATGTCACGATTTTATGACATGTCACAGTTTCGTGACCTGAAGGCAGAAGGCAAGTATGAAAGGCCAAGATGTTGTGATTCCATGACATGTCACGGTTTCGTGACCCAAAAGAGAGAATAGAGGCCGAATGCCAAAACATCGTGATATCATGACAGATCGTTCACGCCTCCATATGGGTAGGCAGTTGCAGAGGTCGTTGCAGAAGGGCATGTGGTAGCAAAATACAGGTGGCTACAGAGCACCCCTATGAATGATGACTTAGAGGGTCGATGGGCAGGCGACTGTAGATCACTTCACCATTCTATGCCATGATGGTCCAAGGCACCTGGCAATAGGATGCAGGTGGCAATAGAACATTCATGTAGGCAGTTACAAAAAACTTTGCAGTCTGTGTAATGATGTTCGAAGGGAGTCGGGTCCACTATAAGAGGTAGTTCATACATTGTAAGGAGGGGGTCGACCATTTTAACTTCTATAATTCGGATTTGAAATATTTGAATAAGATATTGGTGGTTTCTCTGCTTGTAATTCCAATTTTGCATCAAGTGGTATTAGAGCCAGAAGGTTCTGAGCGCACGAATAGATCACCGACCATGAGGTAGTTTGCACCAAGATCTATTGTTGGGGGTTGTGAGAAAGTGAGCAAGATGCCTCCACGAAGAAACCATGGTGGTGCAAGGAATATGGTGCCAGAGGTCAATTTTAGAGCTTTGCAGAGGCAAGTTGAAGCCCTGCAGGAGGAATGGAGAAGAGGAGTTGAGCCAAGAAGAGAAGACCATAGTGAAGATGAATCTTGGGAAGCCGAGGGTCCATCTAATGAGGAAGAAGCATTGGATCCAATAGAAGCTAGGTTGTATAGGGCCATATCCTAGATTGGGAAGAAGCCAAAGTTTGACGTCTCCAAATATTCTGGGAATCTCAACCTCGAGGAGTTGATAGATTGGATCAATGACATTGAGGAATATTTTGAGTATGAGGAGATCTCAGATCCAAATCGGATTAGGTTCACAAAAAAAAAGTTGAAGGGACATGCTAGCATCTGGTGGAAAGGAGTACAACTGGAAAGGAATAGGAGAGGAAAAGAAAAGATCACTAGGTGGGATCAGATGGTTGAGAAATTGAAGAGGCAATTCATCCCTACAGATTATGAGTTGGATCTGTTGAGGAGGATGCAGAGTCTAAGACAGGCGATTAAATCTATCAAAGAGTACATGGAGGAGTTCTAACAGATCTCAATTCGAATCGGCCATTCTAAGGTGAATAAGGAGAAGGTCGCCCCCTACATCAATGGATTGAGAACCATCATTCAAGAAGAAATGAGTCTAGTTTAGATGAGCACGGTTGAGGATGCGTACCAGTTTGACCTAAAAGTGGAAGAGAAACTGAATAGGAGATTTGAGGGTAAGTAGAGAGGAAAGGATCATGGTGGGAGAGCTGGCGGAAGGACCAGTGGAGGAAGATACAGAGATCTGAAGAAGACTGGTGAAACAAGCAGTAGCCAGGACCAAAAAGAAGAGAAAGAGGAGAATACCCACCACCCATGCAAATAGAACAATAACTACCCGAGAGGAAGAGGTAAGCCTGGGCGTGGGTATGGGAGAGTGGTATTTCATGGAACCTGCTAAAATTGTGGGGAAGAAGGGCATCGGGCATACAACTGTCCATAGCACCAAGAGAGGCCAAATCAAAGACCTGAGGGTTAGGCCAGGGCTGCTGTAGCAGACGAAGGTGTCAAATTTGAGCACTCTGAGGAGGAAGAATGAGGAGAAACGATGGTAATAAGGAGAGTCTTGTTGAATGAGGAAAAGGAGCCAGACTAGAGGAACATCCTGTTCCGCACGAGATGCAAATGCTCAGGCAAGGTCTGTAACATCATTATTGACAATGGTAGTACTGATAACTTTGTCTCTGAGGAGATGGTTGCCAAGTTACAGTTATAGAGAAGAAGACACCCGCATCCATATCAAATTGCGTGGTTATAGAAGGACCATAGGGTTTTGGCCAATGAGCAATTCCTGGTGAAATTTAACATTGGGACTTATCGTGATGATGTCATGTGTGACATCCTACCTATGGATGCATGTCACATGTTGCTTAGGAGACCATGGCAGTTTGATCAGAGTGCAATACATGATGGTCGAGCTAACACATATTCCTTGTCGAAGAATGGAGTTCTCCATAAGTTGAAACCCCTGAAGTATGCGAACGAAAAGGTATGTAGCAGTGCTCAAATCTGTCTAGTTGAAGGAAGAAGATTTTTAGATGGTCTGAAGACAGATCATATGTGCTATGCAATAATCCCTAGGGTTAGAGAAAAGGAATGGGATGATACCACAGTAGAATTCATGGGCCTGTTAGAAGAATTTCTAGATATCATATCAGATAATGTACCTGAGGGTTTACCACCTGTAAGAAATATCAGTCACCATATAGACTTGGTACCAGGGTCTAGCTTGCCCAATAAGGCCGCACATAGAATGACTCCTATGGAAACTAAGGAGCTAAATAGGCAAGTTCAAGAGTTGCTAAAGAAGGGGTTGATTCGGGAGAGTCTTAGCCCGTGTGCAGTACCTGCAGTACTAGCACCCAAGAAATATGGAGAGTGGAGAACGTGCACAGAATCTCGAGAAATTAACAAGATCACTATAAAATATAGATTTCCATTGCCAAGGATGGATGAAATTATGGACTGTTTGAGTGGAGCTGAGTACTTCACGAAGATTGATCTAAAGAGTGATTATCATCAGATCCGTGTCAGAGAATGGGATGAGTGGAAGATAGCCTTAAAAACCAGAGAGGGTTTGTATGAGTGGTTGGTCATGCCATTTGGGCTAACCAATGAACCAAGTACATTCATGCGGTTGATGAATGAAGTATTGAAATAATTTTTAGGCAAATTTGTCATTGTCTACTTGGATGATATCTTGATATTTAGCAGAACCCTAGAGGAACACCTGAGGCATATCAGGAAGGTTTTTGAGAAGCTGCAGGAGGAGCAGTTGCTGATAAATCTGAAGAAGTGTAACTTCATGAAAAGGGAGTTAGTATACCTAGGATTTGTCATCTCAGTAGACGGTCTAAAAATGGACCCAAAAAAGGTGAGGGCTATCATAGAATGGCCTGCTCCAAGAAGCGTGACTGAGGTAAGATCGTTTCATGGTCTAACCAGTTTTTACAGAAAATTCTTTAGAAATTTTAGTAGTATTTGTGCATCCCTTACGGAGACAATGAGGGGGAATAAGAAGGAATTTAAGTGGACAACCGGAGTAGACAAGAGCTTTGCTATGTTAAAGAAGAAGGTCACATAGAAACCTGTCTTAGCACTTCCAGATTTTAATAAGGTATTTCATGTAGATTGTGATGCTAGTGGTGGTGCCATAGGGGCTATATTGAGTCAAGAGGGTAAGCCTGTCGCTTATTTTAGTGAGAAACTCAATGATGCCAGGAAGAAGTATTCAGTGTATGATCGGGAGTTCTATGCTATAGTTCGAGGCTCTAAAGAAATGGAGGCATTATTTGTTGCCAAAGGATTTTGTTCTATATCTCGATCATCAGGCACTACAGTATATTAATAGTCAAGGGAAGCTAAATCAGAGGCACCTGAAGTGGGTTGAGTTCCTACAGAGCTATACCTTTGTGCTGAAGCATCGGAGTGAAAAGTCCAATAGAGTTGTGGATGCCTTAAGTAGGAGGCAATGTTTATTGATGGAAATGAAGGTGGAAGTTGTAGGGTTTTTTGAACTTAAGGGTTTGTACCCTACAGATCCCGACTTCGCAGAAGCTTGGAAGGCCTTGCTCGCACTGTTACTTTAGACAGGACTAAGTGGTTGAATTTTTTGATCCAAGATGGAATGTTGTTCAGGGGAAACCAATTATGCATTCCAAGGAGTTCAATGAGGGAGAATATGGTCAAGGAAAAACATAGTGGAGGGTTGGCTGGACACTTTGGTCGAGATAAGACCATTTCCCTTGTTAATTAAAACTACTACTGGCCGCAATTACAACAATATGTGACAAATTTCGTGCAAAGTTGTAGGATATGCCAGATGGCAAAATGTGTGAGGTAGCATACTAGCTTATATCAACCACTACCTATAAACGAAAGGCCATGGGAGGACATCAATATGGATTTTGTTCTTGGTTTACCCAGGACGCAGAGGGGAAACGACTCCATACTTGTGGTGGTTGACAGGTTTTCAAAAAAGGCTCATTTTATCCTGTGCTAGTAAACTAGTGATGCGGTCCATGTGGCAGGATTATTTTTCAAAGAAGTGGTACGACTTCATGGTCTACCAAAGAGTATTATGTCAGACAGGGATACCAAGTTTGTTGGGTACTTCTAGAGAACCCTGTGGAAGAAACTGAAGACGGATTTGAAATTCAGTTCTGCATACCACCCACAGACAGATGGCCAAACAGAGGTGGTAAATAGAATTTTGGGCAATCTATTGAGATGCTTGATAGGAGACAAGCCCAAGGGATGGGATTTAGTTTTACCGTAGGCAAAATTTGCATACAACAATTCTATCAACAGGAGTACCAACAAATCTCCATTCCAGATAATTTATGGGAGCAGCTCAAGAAATGCTTCTGAGTTGCGAAGGATGGATACAAGATAAAAGTGTAGTGCTGATGCTGAAGACTTTGTAGAGCACCTAAAAAGATTGCATGAAGAGGTGATGAGGTAGATCACTAAGATGAATACTCAATATAAGACCAAGGCAGACCAGAAGCGTCGATCTAAAGAATTTGAAGTGGGAGATGCCATCATGGTCCATCTAAGAAAAGAAAGATTTCCTGCCAAGACCTATAACAATATGAAGATGAAGAATTTTGGGCCATGTAGAATCATTGGAAAATAGGATTCGGGCAATGCATACGAGGTGGAGTTGCCGAGTGAACTTAACATCTCACCCATTTTTAACATTTTAGATTTGGTCGAGTATCATGAAGGAGGTAGTAGTGAGACCCCAAGTTTGGATTTGTGGAGCATTCCAGCAACCGCCCCAGTCGCAGACGAGATAGAAGAAGTCCTTGACACGCGTGAAGGTTGAAGTACTAGGAATAGGTGATATTCTAAATATTTGGTCAAGTGGAACGACAGACCCATAGAAGATGCGACTTGGTTGTTGAAGGCAGAGGTTGACCGCCTGGGTCTACCTCACATAGAATAGAAGTGAAGGTCACTTCTCAATTCACCCCGGGTGTCTGATGCAGGAGCATCTAGTGGTGATAGAGCAATAGGATGCAGGTGGCAACAGAACATTCATGTAGGCAGTTACAAAAAACTTTGCAGTCTGTGTAATGATGTTCGAAGGGAGTCGGGTCCACTATAAGAGGTAGTTCATACATTGTAAGGAGGGGGTCGACCATTTTAACTTCTATAATTCGGATTTGAAATCTTTGAATAAGATATTGGTGGGTTCTCTGCTTGTAATTCCAATTTTGCGTCAAGTGGTATTAGAGCCAGAAGGTTCTGAGCGCACGAATAGATCACCGACCATGAGGTAGTTTGCACCAAGATCTATGGTTGGGGGTTGTGAGAAAGTGAGCAAGATGCCTCCACAAAGAAACCATGGTGGTGCAAGGAATATGGTTCCAGAGGTCAATTTCAGAGCTTTGCAGAGGCAAGTTGAAGCCCTGCAGGAGGAATGGAGAAGAGGAGTTGAGCCAAGAATAGAAGACCATAGTGAAGATGAAGCTTGGGAAGCCGAGGGTCCATCTAATGAGGAAGAAGCATTGGATCCAATAGAAGCTAGGTTGTATAGGGCCATATCCTAGATTGGGAAGAAGCCAAAGTTTGACGTCTCCAAATATTCTGGGAATCTCAACCTCGAGGAGTTGATAGATTGGATCAATGACATGGAGGAATATTTTGAGTATGAGGAGATCTCAGATCCAAATCGGATCAGGTTCACAAAAAAAAAGTTGAAGGGACATGCTAGAATCTGGTGGAAAGGAGTACAACTAGAAAGGAATAGGAGAGGAAAATAAAAGATCACTAGGTGGGATAAGATGGTTGAGAAATTGAAGAGGTAATTCATCCCTGCAGATTATGAGTTGGATCTGTTGAGGAGGATGCAGAGTCTAAGACAGGTGATTAAATATATCAAAGAGTACATGGAGGAGTTCTAACAAATCTCAATTCAAATCGGCCATTCTAAGGTGAATAAGGAGAAGGTCGCCCCCTACATCAATGGATTGAGAACCATCATTCAAGAAGAAATGAGTCTGGTTTAGATGAGCACGGTTGAGGATGCGTACCAGTTTTCCCTAAAAGTGGAAGAGAAACTGAATAGGAGGTTTGAGGGTAAGTAGAGAGGAAAGGATCATGGTGGGAGAGCTGGTGGAAGTACCAGTGGAGGAAGATACAGAGATCTGAAGAAGACTGGTAAAACAAGCAGTAGCCAGGACCAAAAAGAAGAGAAAGAGGAGAATACCCACCACCCATGCAAACAGAACAATAACTACCCGAGAGGAAGAGGTAAGCCTGGGCATGGGTATGGGAGAGTGGTATTTCATGGAACCTGCTAAAATTGTGGGGAAGAAGGGCATCGGGCATACAACTGTCCATAGCACCAAGAGAGGCCAAATCAAAGACCTGAGGGTTAGGCCAGGGCTGCTGTAGCAGACGAAGGTGTCAAATTTGAGCACTCTGAGGAGGCAGAATGAGGAGAAGCGATGGTCATAAGGAAAGTCTTGTTGAATGAGGAAAAGGAGCCATACTAGAGGAACATCCTGTTTCGCACGAGATGCAAATGCTCAGGCAAGGTCTGTAACATCATTATTGACAATGGTAGTACTAATAACTTGGTCTCTGAGGAGATGGTTGCCAAGTTACAGTTATAGAGAAGAAGACACCCGCATCCATATCAAATTGCGTGGTTATAGAAGGACCATAGGGTTTTGTCCAATGAGCAATTCCTGGTGAAATTTAACATTGGGACTTACCGTGATGATGTCATGTGTGACATCCTACCCATGGATGCATGTCACATGTTGCTTGGGAGACCATGGCAGTTTGATCAGAGTGCAGTACATGATGGTCGAGCGAACTCATATTCCTTGTCGAAGAAAGGAGTTCTCCATAAGTTGAAACCCCTGAAGGATGCGAACAAAAAGGTATGTAGCAGTGCTCAAATCTGTCTAGTTGAAGGAAGAAGATTTTTAGATGGTCTGAAGCCAGATCTTATGTGCTATGCAATAATCCCTAGGGTTAGGGAAAAGGAATGCGAGGATACCCCAGTAGAATTCATGGGCCTGTTAGAAGAATTTCTAGATATCATATCAGATAATGTACCTGAGGGTTTACCACCTGTAAGAAATATTAGTCACCATATAGACTTGGTACCAGGGTCTAGCTTGCCCAATAAGGCTGCACATAGAATGACTCCTATGGAAACTGAGGAGCTAAATAGGCAAGTTCAAGAGTTGCTAAAGAAGGGGTTGATTCGGGAGAGTCTTAGCCCGTGTGCAGTACCTGTAGTACTAGCACCCAAGAAATATGGAGAGTGGAGAATGTGCACAGACTCCCGAGAAATTAACAAGATCACTATAAAATACAGATTTCCATTGCCAAGGATGGATCACATTATGGACTGTTTGAGTGGAGTTGAGTACTTCACGAAGATTGATCTAAAGAGTGATTATCATCAGATCCGTGTCAAAGAATGGGATGAGTGGAATATAGCCTTAAAAACCAAAGAGGGTTTGTATGAGTGGTTGGTCATGCCATTTGGGCTAACCAATGAACCAAGTACATTCATGCGATTGATGAATGAAGTATTGAAATAATTTTTAGGCAAATTTGTCATTGTCTACTTGGATGATATCTTGATATTTAGCAGAACCCTAGAGGAACACCTGAGGCATATCAGGAAGGTTTTTGAGAAGCTGCAGGAGGAGCAGTTGCTGATAAATCTGAAGAAGTGTAACTTCGTAAAAAGGGAGTTAGTATACCTAGGATTTGTCATCTAAGTAGACGGTCTAAAAATGGACCCAAAAAAGGTGAGGGCTATCATAGAATGGCCTTCTCCAAGAAGCGTGACTGAGGTAAGATCGTTTCATGGTCTAACCAGTTTTTACATAAAATTCATTAGAAATTTTAGTAGTATTTGTGCATCCCTTATGGAGACAATGAGGGGGAATAAGAAGGAATTTAAGTGGACAACCAGAGTAGACAAGAGATTTGCTATGTTAAAGAAGAAGGTCACAGAGCAACCTGTCTTAGCACTTCCAGATTTTAATAAGGTATTTCATGTAGATTGTGATGCTAGTGGTAGTGCCATAGGGGCTATATTGAGTCAAGAGGGTAAGCTCGTCGCTTATTTTAGTGAGAAACTCAATGATGCCAGGAAGAAGTATTCGATGTATGATCAGGAGTTCTATGCTATAGTTTAGGCTCTAAAGAAATGGAGGCATTATTTGTTGCCAAAGGATTTTGTTCTATATACTGATCATCAGGCACTACAATATATTAATAGTCAAGGAAAGCTAAATCAGAGGCACCTGAAGTGGGTTGAGTTCCTACAGAGCTATACCTTTGTGCTAAAGCATCGGAGCGAAAAGTCCAATAGAGTTGTGGATGCCTTAAGTAGGAGGCAATGTTTATTGATGGAAATGAAGGTGGAAGTTGTAGGGTTTTTTTAACTTAAGGGTTTGTACCCTACAGATCTCGACTTCATAGAAGCTTGGAAGGCCTGCTCTGCGCTTGTTACTTTAGACAGGACTAAGTGGTTGAATTTTTTGATCCAAGATGGAATGTTGTTCAGGGGAAACCAATTATGCATTCCAAGGAGTTCAATGAGGGAGAATATGGTCAAGGAAAAACATAGTGGAGGGTTGGCTGGACACTTTGGTTGAGACAATACCATTTCCCTTGTTAATTAAAACTACTACTGGCTGCAATTACAACAAGATGTGACAAATTTCGTGCAAAGTTGTAGGATATGCCAGATGGCAAAATGTGTGAGGTAGCATACTAGCTTATATCAACAACTACCTATACACGAAAGGCCATGGGAGGACATCAATATGGATTTTGTTCTTGGTTTACCCAGGACGCAGAGGGGAAACGACTCCATACTTGTGGTGGTTGACAGGTTTTCAAAAAAGGCTCATTTTATCCTGTGCTAGTAAACTAGTGATGCGGTCCATGTGGCAGGATTATTTTTCAAAGAAGTGGTACGAATTCATGGTCTACCAAAGAGTATTATGTCAGACAGGGATACCATGTTTGTTGGGTACTTCTAGAGAACCCTGTGGAAGAAATTGAAGACGGATTTGAAATTCAGTTCTGCATACCACCCACAGACAGATGGCCAAACAGAGGTGGTAAATAGAATTTTGGGCAATCTATTGAGATGCTTGATAGGAGACAAGCCCAAGGGATGGAACTGAGGGTTTACCGTAGGCGAAATTTGCATACAACAATTCTATCAACAGGAGTACCAAAAAATCTCCATTCCAAATAATTTATGGGAGCAGCTCAAGAAATGCTTCTGAGTTGCGAAGGATGGATACAAGAGAAAAGTGTAGTGCTGATGTTGAAGACTTTGCAGAGCACCTGAAAAGATTGCATGAAGATGTGACGAGGTAGATCACTAAGATGAATACTCAATATAAGACCAAGGCAGACCAGAAGCGTCGATCTAAAGAATTTGAAGTGGGAGATGCCATCATGGTCCATCTGAGAAAAGAAAGATTTCCTGCCAAGACCTATAACAAGATGAAGATGAAGAATTTTGGGCCATGTAGAATCATTGGAAAACAGGATTCGGGCTATGCATACGAGGTGGAGTTTCCGAGTGAACTTAACATCTCACCCATTTTTAACATTTTATATTTGGTCGAGTATCATGAAGTTGTAGTAGTGAGACCCCAATTTTGGATTTGTGGAGCATTCTAGCAACCACCCCAGTCGCAGACGAGATAGAAGAAGTCCTTGACATGCGTGAAGGTTGAAGTACTAGGAATAGGTGATATTCTAAATATTTTGTCAAGTGGAACGGCAGACCCATAGAAGATGCGACTTGGTTGCTGAAGGCAGAGGTTGACCACCTAGGTCTACCTCACATATAATAGAAGTGAAGGTCACTTCTCAATTCACCCCGGGTGTCTGATGCAGGAGCATCTAGTGGTGACAGAGCAATAGGATGCAGGTGGCAACAAAACATTCATGTAGGCAGTTACAAAAAACTTTGCAGTCTGTGTAATGATGTTCGAAGGGAGTCGGGTCCACTATAAGAGGTAGTTCATACATTGTGAGGAGGGGGTCGACCATTTTAACTTCTATAATTCAGATTTGAAATCTTTGAATAAGATATTGGTGGTTTCTCTGCTTGTAATTCCAATTTTGCGTCAAGTGGTATTAGAGCCAGAAGGTTCTAAGCGCACGAATAGATCACCGACCATGAGGTAGTTTGCACCAAGATCTATGGTTGGAGGTTGTGAGAAAGTGAGCAAGATGCCTCCATGAAGAAACCATGGTGGTGCAAGGAATATGGTGCCAGAGGTCAATTTCAGAGCTTTGCAGAGGCAAGTTGAAGCCCTACAGGAGGAATGGAGAAGAGGAGTTGAGCCAAGAAGAGAAGACCATAGTGAAGATGAAGCTTGGGAAGTTGAGGGTCCATCTAATGAGGAAGAAGCATTGGATCCAATAGAAGCTAGGTTGTATAGGGCCATATCCTAGATTGGGAAGAAGCCAAAGTTTGACATCTCCAAATATTCTGGGAATCTCAACCTCGAGGAGTTGATAGATTGGATCAATGACATGGAGGAATATTTTGAGTATGAGGAGATCTCAGATCCAAATCGGATCAGGTTCACAAAAAAAAAGTTGAAGGGACATGCTAGCATCTGGTGGAAAGGAGTACAACTGGAAAGGAATAGGAGAGGAAAAGAAAAGATCACTAGGTGGGATCAGATGGTTGAGAAATTGAAGAGGCAATTCATCACTGCAGATTATGAGTTGGATCTATTGAGGAGGATGCAGAGTCTAAGACAGGCGATTAAATCTATTAGAGTACATGGAGGAGTTCTAACAGATCTCAATTCGAATCGGCCATTCTAAGGTGAATAAGGAGAAGGTCGCCCGCTACATCAATGGATTGAGAACCATCATTCAAGAAGAAATGAGTCTGGTTTAGATGAGCACGGTTGAGGATGCGTACCAGTTTTCCCTAAAAGTGGAAGAGAAACTGAATAGGAGGTTTGAGGGTAAGTAGAGAGGAAAGGATCATGGTGGGAGAGATGGCGGAAGGACCAGTGGAGGAAGATACAGAGATCCGAAGAAGACCGGTGAAACAAGCGATAGCTGGGACCAAAAAGAAGAGAAAGAGGAGAATACCCACCACCCATGCAAATAGAACAATAACTACCCGAGAGGAAGAGGTAAGCCTGGGCGTGGGTATGGGAGAGTGGTATTTCATGGAACCTGCTACAATTGTGGGGAAGAAGGGCATCGGGCATACAACTGTCCATAGCACCAAGAGAGGCCAAATCAAATACCTGAGGGTTAGGACAGGGCTGCTGTAGCAGACGAAGGTGTCAAATTTGAGCACTCTGAGGAGGCAGAATGAGGAGAAGTGATGGTCATAAGGAGAGTCTTGTTGAATGAGGAAAAGGAGCCAGACTAGAGGAACATCTTGTTCCACATGAGATGCAAATGCTCAGACAAGGTCTATAACATCATTATTGACAATGGTAGTACTGATAACTTGGTCTCTAAGGAGATGGTTGCAAAGTTATAGTTATAGAGAAGAAGACACCCGCATCCATATCAAATTGCGTGGTTATAGGACCATAGGGTTTTGGCCAATGAGAAATGCCTGGTGAAATTTAACATTGGGACTTACCGTGATGATGTCATGTGTGACATCCTGCCTATGGATGCATGTCACATGTTTCTTGGGAGACCATGGCAGTTTTATCAGAGTGCAGTACATGATGGTCGAGATAACACATATTCCTTGTAGAAGAATGGAGTTCTCCATAAGTTGAAACCCCTGAAGGATGCGAACGAAAAGGTATGTAGCAGTGCTCAAATCTGTCTAGTTGAAGGAAGAAGATTTTTAGATGGTCTGAAGCCAGATCATATGTGCTATGCAATAATCCCTAGGGTTAGGGAAAAGGAATGCGAGGATACCCCAGTAGAAGTCATGGGCCTGTTAGAAGAATTTCTAGATATCATATCAGATAATGTACCTGAGGGTTTACCACCTATAAGAAATATCAGTCACCATATAGACTTGGTACCAGGGTCTAGCTTGCCCAATAAGGCTGCACATAGTATGACTCCTATGGAAACTGAGGAGCTAAATAGGCAAGTTCAAGAGTTGCTAAAGAAGGGGTTGATTCGGGAGAGTCTTAGCCCGTGTGCAGTACTAGCACCCAAGAAATATGGAGAGTGGAAAATGTGCACAGACTCTCGAGAAATTAACAAGATCACTATAAAATATAGATTTCCATTGCCAAGGATGGATGACATTATGGACTGTTTGAGTGGAGCTGAGTACTTCACGAAGATTGATCTAAAGAGTGGTTATCATCAGATCCATGTCAGAGAATGGGATGAGTGGAAGATAGCCTTAAAAACCAGAGAGGGTTTGTATGAGTGGTTGGTCATGCCATTTGGGCTAACCAATGAACCAAGTACATTCATGCGGTTGATGAATGAAGTATTGAAATAATTTTTAGGCAAATTTTTCATTGTCTACTTGGATGATATCTTGATATTTAGCAGAACCCTAGAGGAAAACCTAAGGCATATCAGGAAGGTTTTTGAGAAGCTGCAGGAGGAGCGGTTGCTGATAAATCTGAAGAAGTGTAACTTCTTGAAAAGGGAGTTAGTATACCTAGGATTTTTCATCTAAGTAGACGGTCTAAAAATGGACCCAAAAAAGGTGAGGGCTGTCATAGAATGGCCTGCTCCAAGAAGCGTGACTGAGGTAAGATCGTTTCATGGTCTAACCAGTTTTTACATAAAATTCATTAGAAATTTTAGTAGTATTTGTGCATCCCTTACGGAGACAATGAGGGGGAATAAGAAGGAATTTAAGTGGACAACCAGAGTAGACAAGAGCTTTGCTATGTTAAAGAAGAAGGTCACAGAGAAACCTGTCTTAACACTTCCAGATTTTAATAAGGTATTTCATATAGATTGTGATGCTAGTGGTAGTGCCATAGGGGCTATATTGAGTCAAGAGGGTAAGCCTGTCGCTTATTTTAGTGAGAAACTCAATGATGCTAGGAAGAAGTATTCAGTGTATGATCAGGAGTTCTATGCTATAGTTCAGGCTCTAAAGAAATGGAGGCATTATTTGTTGCCAAAGGATTTTGTTCTATATACTGATCATCGGGCACTACAGGTATATTAATAGTCAAGGAAAGCTAAATCAGAGGCACCTGAAGTGGGTTGAGTTCCTACAGAGCTATACCTTTGTGCTGAAGCATCGGAGAGGAAAGTCCAATAGAGTTGTGGATGCCTTAAGTAGGAGGCAATGTTTATTGATGGAAATGAAGGTGGAAGTTCTAGGGTTTTTTTAACTTAAGGGTTTGTACCCTACAAATCCTGACTTCACAGAAGCTTGGAAGGCCTGCTCTGTGCATGTTACTTTAGACAGGACTAAGTGGTTGAATTTTTTGATGCAAGATGGAATGTTGTTCAGGGGAAACCAATTATGCATTCCAAGGAGTTCAATGAGGGAGAATATGGTCAAGGAAAAACATAGTGGAGGGTTTTCTGGACACTTTGGTCGAGACAAGACCATTTCCCTTGTTAATTAAAACTACTACTGGCCATAATTACAACAAGATGTGACAAATTTCGTGCAAAGTTGTAGGATATGCCAGATGGAAAAATGTGCGAGGTAGCATACTAGCTTATATCAACCACTACCTATACATGAAAGGCCATGGGAGGACATCAATATGGATTTTGTTCTTGGTTTACCCAGGACGCAGAGGGGAAACAACTCCATACTTGTGGTGGTTGACAGGTTTTCAAAAAAGGCTCATTTTATCCTGTTCTAGTAAACTAGTGATGCGGTCCATGTGGCAGGATTATTTTTCAAAGAAGTGGTACGACTTCATGGTCTACCAAAGAGTATTATGTCAGACAGGGATACCAAGTTTGTTGGGTACTTCTAGAGAACCCTGTGGAAGAAACTGAATACAGATTTGAAATTCAGTTCTGCATACCACCCACAGACAGATGGCCAAACAGATGTGGTAAATAGAATTTTGGGCAATCTATTGAGATGCTTGATAGGAGACAAGCCCAAGGGATGGTATTTAGTTTTACCGTAGGCAAAATTTGCATACAATAATTCTATCAACAGAAGTACCAAAAAATCTCCATTCCAGATAATTTATGGGAGCAGCTCAAGAAATGCTTCTGAGTTGCGAAGGATGGATACAAGAGAAAAGTGTAGTGCTGATGCTGAAGACTTTGCAGAGCACCTGAAAAGATTGCATGAAGAGGTGACGAGGTAGATCACTAAGATGAATACTCAATATAAGACCAAGGCAGACCAGAAGCGTCAATCTAAAGAATTTGAAGTGGGAGATGCCATCATGGTCCATCTAAGAAAAGAAAGATTTCCTGCCAAGACCTATAACAAGATGAAGATGAAGAATTTTGGGCCATGTAGAATCATTGGAAAATAGGATTCGGGCAATGCATATGAGGTGGAGTTGCCGAGTGAACTTAACATCTCACCCATTTTTAACATTTTAGATTTTGTCAAGTATCATGAAGGAGGTAGTAGTGAGACCCCAAGTTTGGATTTGTGGAGCATTCCAGCAACCACCCCAGTCACAGACGAGATAGAAGAAGTCCTTGACACGCGTGAAGGTTGAAGTACTAGGAATAGGTGATATTCTAAATATTTTGTCAAGTGGAATGGCAGACCCAAAGAAGATGCAACTTGGTTGTTGAAGGCAGAGGTTGACCGCCTGGGTCTACCTCACATAGAATAGAAGTGAAGGTCACTTCTCCATTCATCCCGGGTGTCTGATGCAGGAGCATCTAGTGGTGGCAGAGCAATCTTGCATCATCAAAAAAAAAAAAAAATTAAGTGTTGGCAAGGGGAAAAGCTGTCATGATATCGCGAAAAAAAATGTGTCGCGATATCACAACGCATTTGGAGAAGAGGAGCCAACGGGGAGAAGTTGTCGCGATATCGTGACAAAAAATGTGTCGTGATATCGTGACACATTTGGAGAAAATAAACCAGCGAGGAGAAGCTATCGCGATATCGTGACAGAAAATGTGGCGTGATATCACAACTCAAAATGGAGAATGAAGCTAGCAGGGAGAACTGTCGCGATATCGTGATGGGTTTCATAGGAGAGGCAAGGATTTCAAAGATGTCATGATTTTGTGACATGTCATGGTTTCATGACCCGAAGGCAGAAGACAAGTATGAAAGGCAAAGATGTCATGATTTCACGACATGTCATAGTTTCGTGACCCAAAGGCAGAAGACAAGTACAGATGGCAAAGATGTCATGATTTCGTGACATGTCACGATTTCATGACCCAAAGGTAGAAGACAAGTATGGAAGGCAAAGATGTCACGATTTCATGACATGTCACGGTTTCGTGACCCGAAGGCAGAAGACAAGTATGAAAGGCAAAGATGTCATGATTTTACGACATGTCATGGTTTCATGACCCGAAGGCAGAAGACAAGTACGAAAGGCAAAGATGTCACAATTTTGTGACATGTTGTGGTTTCATGACCAGAAGATAGGAGAGTACGGAATGCCAAGATGTCACGATTTCATGACATGTCACAGTTTTGCGACCCAAATATAGGAGAGAATGGAAGGCCAAGATGTCACGATTTCATGACATGTCGCAGTTTCACGATCCGAGGGCAGAAGGCAAGTATGGAAGGTCAAGACGTCATGATTTCATGACATGTCACAGTTTTGTGACCTGAAGGAGAGAATAGAGGCCGAACACCAAAACATCTCGATATCGCGACAGATCATTCACGACTCCAGACGGGTAGGCGATTGCAGAGGTCGTTGTAGAAGGGCACGTGGCAGCAAAATACAGGTGGCTACAGAGCACCCCTATGAATGATGACTCAGAGGGTCGATGGGCAAGCAACTGCAGAGCACTCTGCCATTCTATGTCATGATGGTCCAAGGCACTTGGCAATAGGATGCAAGCGGTGACAGAACATTTGTGTAGGTGGTTAAAGAAAAATCCGTAGTCTGTGTAATGATGTCTGAAGGGGGTCAGGTCCGCTATAAGAGGCAGTTCATACATTGTAATGAGGGGGTCGGCCATTTTAACTTCTATAATTCAGATTTGAAAGCTTTGAATAAAATATTGGTGGTTTCTCTACTTGTAATTCCAGTCCTGCGTCACACTTCTCCAAGAGTCTAGAGATGTATTTCTAGAAGATTTACCTAGACTACCACCTAAATTTGAATTTGATTTCATGATTGAATTTCAACCTAGAATAAAGCCTATTCATAGAGCTCCTTACAGAATGAATTTGATTGATATGCAAGAGCTAAAATTACAACTACAATGATTTCTATAGAAGGTATTAATTAGACCAAGTGTGTCATCATCGAGTGCACTAGTAACATCAAGAAAAAGTATGGTTCCATGTGACTATGTATATATTATAAGATGTTAAATAAGATAACCATTAAAATATATATCCTCTACCCAGAATTGAAGACCTCTTCAATCAACTTAAAGATGCCACTATCTTCTCAAAAATTGATCTAAAGTTGAGACAACATAAATTAAGGATTTGAGAAGAGGATACCCATTAAAAACTTGTTATGGATGTTATGAGTTTACTATCTTGGATTTTGGTCTATCAAATGCTCAATCAACCTTTATGAACCTAATGAATAGCATTTTTTGGAAGTTTTTTGACCACTATGTTCTTGTTTTCTTAGATGATATTGTGATTTATTCTCAAAGTAAGTTAGAGCATGATAGACATCGAAAGATCATTCTGGAGCTACAAAAGAAGAATTAGTTGTATGAGAATTTTTCAAATATGAATTTTATGTATCAAAAGTGCAATACTTAGGGCATATTGTATCAACATAAGGTATCGCAGTGGATCCTAAGAAAATAGAATCTATAATGAATTGGCCGCTACCAAAAAAATATGATGAAAGTCTAAAGTTTCATGGGTTTGACAATTATGTGAAGGAATATGCCAATATAATCACTCCAATAACTAACCTTTAGAGGAAGGGAAAATATGTCAAATGGATAAATAAATATGAGGGAGTGTTTGATCTGCTCAAACAAAGACTCAATACATCTCCCATACTAAATATACTAGATCCTTAGGGTAGTTTTTCTATGTGTACAGATGCATCATTGGAAGTTTTGGTAGGAGTGCTCTCACAAGATGAAGTAGTAATAGCCTATGGATCTAGGAAATTGAAATGACATGAGGTCAATTATGCAACCCATAATATAGAATTGGAAGAAATGGTTTTTGATCAAAACATTTGATGACACTATTTGATAGGGAGACCATTTGAGTTGATAAAATACCATCAAATATTGAAGTACATATTTACTCAACATTTGCTAAATTCCAAGTAGAGAAGGTGGATGAAAATTTTCACTGAATATAATTTTGAAATTAAATACATTAAGGGGAAGGAAAAAAATATTGATGATGCACTCAGTAGGATAAGACACATAATTGTCTTGTATTGCATCCATATATACTTGATAGAATAAGTTAAGGAAATTCAACATATGAATGTATTTTGCAATCAGATTCAGAAAAGTATGGAAATGAACCTCGATGAAAGTAAGGATTACAACATCAAGGATGGTTTATTATGCTTTAATGATAGGGTAGTAATTCTTAAGGTTGGTGATCTAAGAAAAATTATCATGAATGAAGTACATATATCTCAATATTCTAGTCATCCAAGAGGGAAAAATTGAGAGAGAAAATGAATAAAATATTCTAATTTCTAGGAATGAAGTGGTAAATAACTGAATTTGTTGCCCAATGTCTTGAATATCATAAATTTAAGGTATAAAATAGATATCTTGCAATATTTTGGTACCCTCATGATGTACTAGCGTATAAATGGTAGGTTATTTCGATGGATTTTATTGTAGGTTTACCAAAGACCAGATTCTAGCATGATGCAATCCTATTTGTGGGCAACAAACAAACCAAGGTTACGCATCTTATACCTAGAAATACAAGAAATATGTCATGGTTGTGGTTAATATATTTTCAAAGTAAATATCTAGGATTCATGGTTTTTCGAAAGTGATCATTTCATATAGGGACTCAAGATTCACATCCAAGTTTTTGTAAGCGTTACATCGATCTCTTGGTACTATGTTAAATATCAATTCTACATATCACCTAGAAACCAATGGGTAAACTAAAAGGGTAAATCATATTTTAGAGGATATACTTTACATGTAATGTATGGATCAAAACACCCTATGGGAATATTACCTGTACTTGGTAGAATTTTCCCACAAAAGCAGTCACCATTTGAGCTTAGGCATGGTACCATTTGAAGCTCTATACATAAGGAGGTGTAGAACACCATTGTCTTGGAAAAATCTAGAGGATAGGGTTGTCCTTTGATCACATATGGTCAATGAAATGGAGCAATAATTAAGAATGGTCAGATAAAGGCTTAAAGAATTCATGAATCATCAAAAAAATATGTTGACCCTAAGAGGACATCAAGGGAGTTTATTGTGGGTGACTGAGTGTTTTTTAGGGTGAGACCAAATAAAAGTGCTATTAAGTCGATAATACTTGATCCACTTTTTATTGGATGGGAATATTAGTCCTATGGCGTATCAACTTGCCTTACCACCCAATTTATCAAAGACTCATAACACCTTTCACATTTTATTTCTTAGAAAATATATAGCTAATCCTAATCATGTGTGGAACTTTTATAAACTATAGATGGTGGATCTAGAGGCTATAGAGGTTTGACTAGTAAAGATCCTTGAGTTTCATTCCAAATCAATGAGTAAAGGGACTCTAGAGCAATGCAAGGTCTAGTGGGATCACTACTTTGAGAGAAAGTAGAAAATACGCATAAATATTTTCTATTTCATTTTTGAAAATGCATTGTAATTGTTGTTTTATGTTTTAAACTTTCATGAACACAAGGGACTGTGTTTAACCTAAGGAGGGGAAGATGTCATGACCCTCCCTTGGAAGACCTTTTAATTTAATGGTTTAGTGCTTAGCTATTTTATCATGTGATGGATGGTTTGATTATTTTAGGATTGGTAAAATAGGACATGTATGGCATTGAGAATGTAATACTAATTATTAGTAAATTACTTATTATACCATGTTAATCTATGCAAACATATATTTTTCATCAAAATAATAATGACGTAACTTGTTATAGAAATGATATATTAGTTCATGTTAAGATTCTACTAAGCAATTATGGTAATGCTTTATGGGAATGTTAATGATATTACTTGGATTTTGCAGGATTTACAACTGAATGGGTATTAAAAAAATATTTATGCTAACCTTCCAAACATGTTCTAATTTAAAAAATAATTAGATTTATCCTTTGACTTGTGTTACTGTGATGAAGGGTTAATGACACTTGTGTGCCATTGCAAGAGATCAAGCGCTATTATGTGAAAATAATATTTCATTTAATTGATGGAGCATCTTCCTTAGACAAAGGACTGATCCAAGCATTGGTTTTATGATTGTAATTTATAAATAAATGATTAATGGTTGATTTTCCTTGTTTTCTATGGTGTTAGAATAGATTTTATGAGTATGAATACCAAAGACAGAGTGGGAGGTTAGGAGACATGAAGTGTAGATCATAAAGAATGGACGAGGTGAGAGGTGATAGGTTTTGGCCACCAAAAAGGAAAATTCATTGAAAGAGAATGAAGAGGGGGCTTGCTGCAGGGAGTAACAGACTAGAAGGGATTATATCAAGAGTTTGTGCTAGTGATACTAGTAATATAATGTAGAGGTGAATTGCAACGTGAAATCTAGAAGATAACTTTGCTTTATGATAAGTGTTAAATTGGTAAACCTACTATGATTTTCCATATGAATGAATTAATTAAACCTTGCTAAGATGAGAACATTGAGAAAAGAAATTTTGTTAACAATCTCTAGGAGGATATTTAGTATGATAGTTCATTTACGGACGAAGATGCTAACCATTGAATAAAATTTCCCTTTCATACTCTGCAAGAATAGAGATATCTTATTTTTGGGTTTGAGTTTGTTGGGAGAAACAAATAATAGTAAATCTATCACACGATTTTTTTGAGAATGAAATTAATTCATTACCTATATTTTGAGATTAGAGAAAGTGAATTCATAGAGGGAAAATCTGTTACATTCCTGAGAGTAAATATTTTATTGGTGTTTGTGATTCGTTGGTCTTATATGAGGTATTATTTAATTGGATGTCTTAATACTGAAACCTTGCTGATTTTCTAATAACATTTCAACCAATAAAATTTACAATTATGCCAACATAAATTCTTCTTTATCTACATGTATGCGTTAAGCTGCACTGTCTTGGGAAAGGTGGTGTAACTAGGTTTCAATATCATGTTTCTTTAGCTGGTGAAAACTTGTTATGTTAGTATGCCTTGTTAAGGTAGGGAGGATGCTATTGCTTAAACCTTTCATGTAGTAGTAAATATATCTATCAAAGGTATAATAAAGAGAATGATCTTGTGGTCAAATTTGACCTTCGACTAATATAGGGATGTCATAGTAAATACCAAATGAAACTATCACATTAGTTGTGAGTGGGCAGTACGTATGGAGATTAGTGAAGGCTTTTCATCTTACCACTTCATACTGAAGTGAACAAAGGAAGAGAATGGTATTCGATGGCATCATCTATGGGATGGAAGTCATCGTGTTCCCCTATTGGGGGTGAATTGTTTTAGACATTATAAAACATATTGAACGATCTAATAACTGTATATTTTAGTAACATAACTCCGTACGATTTTTTTCTAAAATTTTCATGTTTAAAATAGAGAGTCTTGATTATTTGATTTGGCATATTACGTCGAGTAGAATTCATGAGAAATAATAGTTAATACAAGAAAATAAATATGAAATTTTTGTGGTTTGTTTGGTAAAGGCTTAAAACTGAATAAGATAAAGGTAATATTGACTCATTGGTTTTTTTAAGGATACTGGCTTTTAACCCTTCTTATTGGATAGAAGCACTTTTTATAAAGGGAAAGGTTAATGACGTAAATTGGCAAATACAAGAACATCTCTATCAGGTTATGAAGTTGACTTGTTCTTGTATATTGATTTTTGAAATAATTACGAAATGATTGAGAACAAATGGACATGCCCACCTTGTAATTTTGTGAGTTGCTGAACTCATTTGAAATGGAGAATCGATATGTTGAGTTTCTATCCAGTGTATAGAATTTTAGAGATATTTTGAACTAATGGACTAGTTCATATTGTAGTTTTATAATATTTTTGGAAATCTTATGAAATATTAAAGGCCCAGGAAAAGGCCTCGACTCAATGTAAAATTGAAACATTATGGAATACAAATTCAAAGCAAAATTTTAAGGTTAGGTTTTACCTTTGGGATTTTTCCTAGGGTAAATAAGTTAATGAGAGTGGATGGTGTATCTTATTTATGAATGTGTTAATTGGTATGTTAAGGTAATATGTTGGTTTCATAAATAAACTTGGAAGGTTGTTATGGGATATCTCTATCATATTAATGCTTTTAATTATTCGTTATTAATTGTATGGAATAATGGTTTATATTTTAGTTGACTTTAAATATTGAATTCTAAATTAGTTGTAATGGAAAGGGGTAAAAATATTGGTATTTGTTTATGGTTCCTTTATGCTGATCACATAACTTTCTCACATTATTTTATGTACATAATGTTGCATGATATGGTACTCTTCTAAGAGACATATATTTGTAATTGAGTATCCTCTTTATGGATCATAGATGGGTGGAAATATTAAGTGAATAATTTCAGAAATTTTAAATTTTCTTGGCTATCCATAGGGAATGAGAAGCGAGTCAAATGTTTTGTGATGTAGGACCTACATATGGATTAATTTTATACTTGGAAAGAATTAGCTCATTGTAAATATGAGAATGATAGTTTATTACTAACATGCTTAGTGGACTAATATCAATGGACTGATATATAGTGTAGATATGGGTATATACCTTGAAAAGAGCTAGAAGGATTAAGCTAGATCATCGATAAATAGATGAAAAATATAACTTGGTCTTCTATGTTACCTAGTATGTTTACATTGATAGATAAATGTAAGTTATAAGGATGGGTGATATTGGAGATGATGTTAAAGGGATGATAATATTTTCTCCAAGGCTATGACTATCTAGATTTGAAATAATAGGTTACAAACTGACTATATAAAAAAACTACGTACCTTTATGATAGGAAAATCAGGTTGTAACACAAAAGGAATTTTTTTAGGCAAATGTGCCCCTTTTGGTTGTGAATGTTGTCTTGTATTGGTCCTCATATTTGACCCAAATTTGGTTGAAGCTTGAAAATCCATCCAAAAACAAAAATATTTCTACCTTGGAAATTTTATGCATGATATGATCAATTTGGGGCAAAGAATAATGATCCTTCAATGAAGCTTTATTCAGATTTTTGAAATCCATGTAGAGGTGGATGTCTATGTTCTTCTCCTTGACTAGGACCATGTTGGCTACCTATGTTGAGTGCTTGATGGGATAGATAATATTTATATTCAATACATTTATCTTAGGATTTACTTCATCAATGCCTCTATCTTAGGATTTACTAGCCTCTATTTTTGTCATAATGGCCTGACATGTGGTAATAATTCTATAGTGTGCTCAATGGTGTCTTTACTATACACATTCAAATAATTATAACTCTAGGTGATGAAATCATTGTATTCTCTACATAGACTTACTATATTTTGCATTTCTTCTTTTGATCTTTTCACACCAATATTTAAAGTCTTTCTAGGGTACAATTGAACCACTTTAAATTTTTCTTCCTTGATTTTTACTTTTTGGCCAGTTAGTCACTCTTATAAAATAGACTTTAGATGATGATAATTTCCTTAGTAATATGATTGTTATTTAGTTGGACCAATTCATCCTCATTGATTTCTTTAACTACATTTATGCAAACTATTTTTTGAATAAATAAATATACTATTTGCCTATCATTATTGAATACTTGCCAAAAAGTTTTCTTGTCTAGCACTGATGGCCATGATGCTAGTTTGATAGATATTGAGTTTTTTTAAGTTAGATTTCAAGAAACATTTGTCTTGATGAGAATCTAACGAATCAAGTTGTATATTCAATTCCTTAGGAATTGCATTTATGGTCAATGTGTCAAAGATTTTGAATAGGTCCCAAATATTGTTTCGACAATATTTAAGATAGTGTTGCTTGCTACTATATTTCTTTGCTACTAGATTTACCACCAACTCCAAATATCCATAAATCATCAATTGCTTAATTACCATATTTTATAATTTCTTGATCCCAATGCATAGTGCTTCATATTCTATCACATTATTGGTACAAATCCAAGTTAGTATGTATGATAGCCTTTTAACTTCCCTAGATGGTGAAATCAACACCATGTTAGCTCCACCATTTTTGCACCTAGCTCCATCAAAATAGATTTTCCATAATTCATTCTACTTAAGGTCCCTTTTCTTCATAATCAATTTTTTTTTTCTTTTCTACCTTGGGAATAGAATAAGTGCCAATCTTCATTTCAACCATAACATTGAAATTCTTAAGTGAAAATTGACCAGTTTTCAAATCATCTATCATTTCCTCCATTGGATTAGTATCTTTGCTAATTATATCAACACTATTATCTTGTTGAACTTCATATTTAACTCTTCCTATCAAGTAGGAGGATGGACTTTTTGAAAATATTTTAACCTTCCTTCCCTTTCAAGGAATTGTCATGTGTGAATAATATAAGTACATATATCCACCTAGCTTAGGATTGAATTCATGGGAGAGACACATACAAAAATAAGACTCTAAATCCACAACCACTACCTCATGTATCATTGTTATTTGAGGTATCCTATGTAGTACCATGGGGATATCTTTGATCACCCCAACTATCTTCACTAAATTTTTTTCTATCTATAACACTCCTAGATTAGAACGAGTATATTCAATCACAATTTCCTAATGTATTTTCTTCAAAATCATGTTTATGTTCTAGAATATATCATGCCATTATGCACAATCCAACCTTCCATACACAATGACATATAAAAAGGTGTTGGCCTAATTTTACCAATTCTAAAATTAAGTTTTCCTTGTCCTAGATTAATATTTTGTTTTTTCTTATCTTTTGATGTGATGGATTTTAGCAATTCTATTATAAGGTCAAGCTACCTTAAAATCATCAAGACATCATAAATGGTGGTTTTAGATGATATTTTATTTACCTCTTCGACCATGTTATCATTGGAATATTTTTTATGCCTATTTTCTACCCTTTTGGCTCAATGAACTTCTTTCAGTAATCTTGATTTGCTTAGATACTTTGTTGTTTGGCGATAGAAGATTTCCAGTCTATTTCTATCTTCCTATTTTGCATAAATCTCCTTCCCTTGCATTGTCTTAGCTTGTTCCTTCAAAGGTTATTGCATATGGTGTTCTTTCAATTATGTTGGGGAAGCTACTTCCCTTTCTGGTTGTTTGCTTTGTTGGGATTGTCATGACCTGTTACCATCCTACCTCATTTAAAGAATATTAATTTCTCTTGGTATCAATTAATGATAGATAGAAAGGGCATGACCCTAAAGAATCCTACAAAAATTCTAATAAAAGAATTTTATAAGGAAAAAGAAATATTAAGGGCTATTTATGAGGTCTAGTAAAAGATAAATTTTGAGGAATTATATTCTACAAAATTATAACCATAGAATAAATAATGGGAAGATGTAGTGGACCCTATGTGGATGGACCTAAAAATGACTAATGAATTTTTAAATAACTCATGGGTCACCCCTATATTTTGGGGAGTACTCATGTGGATACCTGGTATTGGTGGAAGTATGAGAGGAATATCATAACTTATCAAGAATAGTTCCACCCTTGTAACTATATTATGCCTCAATAGTAGGAACTTTGACATTCATATCATCCCTAGAGGACCCTTGAAGGACATGATTAAGTCATAATGGTCCTAGGCAATTTTTTTTAGCATTATTATAATGTGGTCACTATTTGGCCCAAGAAGGAAGAATTTCCCTATAAATAGAAGGTATTTTGGGAAGAAATGGCTATCTAGGTTCTAGGAATCTTAATGGTCTATGGAGCATGCTCTTCACCCATGGGGTGAACCATAAACTAGAAGACTTGAAAGATTTTCCTAGCTAAAGTGAAGATCATCTAGGAAATCTTGAAGGCCTAGGGAGTATGCTTTCCACCTTCGGTGGATCAAAAACTAGAAGGCTTGAAGGGTTGTTCCTGGATATATTAAGGAGCTATATTAGAGGGATTAGAAGGAGTAATAAAAGGAGGAAGGACAAAGAGAGAAGCTACTTGGAGAAAAGCAAATAGAAAAGAGGAGCTTGAAAAATTAGGTTGGACATCTCCTTGTTATAGATTGGGTATTTTATTAAAGTGAGCTTCAGTTTTAGTGTAATCTGAAAATCATGTCATGTTCTTGGAATATTTTCCACCTTACTGAATATTGCATTAATGAATATTATTAATGATTCTTATAACATTATGGTTTTCAAACATAATGACTTAAGTAATCTCGTTACCATTTATTACTCCACGTTTATGTATGTCCACTAGTCTACGATTCTAGAAATTTGACCTAATTCTTATGATAATGTGGGGATTACTGTTATTGTCTGATAGATTTGATTAAGTATATTAAAAAAAAAAAAATTGAACCAAGTCCTCTAAATCTTGGAAAGACTTGGTGTGACCTCAGTAATGGAGGTCAATTCTAGACACTCCAGTATAGCTAGCTCAAATCGAATGTCTACACTCTATCCAATGAGTGGAATTTCTAAAAATACGCCCCAAAATAGAGTGAGCAATGGATGGCTTGTTTCCCCCTATGATGAGTTATTCTCGTCGATAGGTAATATTTAATAATGATTTGAACTACCTGCCCTGCATGAATGAGATACAACAAACTTTATTCAACCTTGCGATGGCCAATCTATGACACCCACTACACTATCCAATCAAACATCTCTAGATCTGATCATTACCCTACAGTTGAATAGAAACTTTTTGTTTTAGAGATTTTTTACCTTAAAAATATATTTATAGCTTTATAGCGATCGCATAGCAGGTGTTACACTCTGCAAATCCCTATTAGTAATTCATAAAATTAATTGCAATAATCCAATAAATAGATGTGCTATTGCACATCCATTTCTCATCCCCTTTGGATATCATTCGATTATGTTGAAATTATTAAACCTGACCATCATCTTGTTGTCACTTGAAACAAGCACCAAAGCCATGGAAAATAGATTAGCGATGGTGATCTAGGGATCACTCATTTAGGAGTGACTTGATGTCTGACAACACAGACAACCACAAATCCTATCACCGCATTTATCTTAGTTCTTGGAATTCGGTGATTGGTCAGTTACCCTACTTCGGCTGTTAGAAACCCTAAGTGTGTCAGAAGATAAGCCTGTCAGAAGGCAATTCTTATCCTCCATTTCATAGGCTATAAAAAGATATTTTGTGTTTTTTGGAATACGTATATTGGAGGGTGAGATCATAGTAGTGCACAATAGTGCAAATTTGGGGTAAACATCGGTAGCGAGAATTGCAAAGGAGTAGAATTCTGACAGAGCCGAACAACAACTTCTAACTCTCCCTTGTTTTCATTTATCCTACATTTAGTTTCAGAAGTTTGTAAGACTTTAATGGTGAAAGATCTATAATTTTATCATGCATAAATAAAACTTCCTTTATTTCCCTTTATCACTCATCGATGTATATTTTTATCTCTATCGCTCACCATGTTGAGCGATTACAGGATTTGTTGATTTTATTAGCGACTTTGGTCACTTTTTATCTTTACCACTAAAACAAATTCTATTTCTTCCTTTTAGATATTTGTCCTTTAGTGGTTTGTCTGTTGTGGATGCATCATTCTACGTATCCCACTTTTGCTCGCTATTCCTCATTTCTCCCTTTCGCACCAATGAGAATAGAGATATGTGTCCTTTAGCTTGGGTAAAGGGTTTAGAGGCATGTTCATTTTTTATCTTATTATAATATTGTCCTTTACCTAAACTCCTTAAAATTGCTGGAAATCCAAATTTGCTTGAAGTTTTTTCACCCCCTTTTAGCGATTTGGATGTTTAAGAGATTAGAACTATTTTTTGCGGGCTTTATTCTTTCCTTTCGCTCTCTATTTTACTCACCAAATTATTCATTTTCCTTTATTGCTACCTACCTTGAGTGATCTATGACTCAAATATATTATTCTCCATATCGCTAGTGCTAAAAGGATTTCCCAATTTTATTCCAAGAGTGAGCGACAAAGGGAATTAAGTTTTAATTTCTTCAATTTGGTATCAGAGCCTATTAGTGCATTGATGTGGAGACCGAAGTATAGATTTCGATGGCAACAAATTGTAGTTATAGATCCCACAATTCAATGACAAGAACTACAACTACTAGAGCATCCATATGAAGATCCTATTTGGATCTAAGGAGATCTAAGGAGCTGTGGGACCTGGTCGAGAACGGCTACCCTGAACTGACAGACATAGCAACTCTAGTTTCCCTCTCCTAAGAAAATATGTATCTATTGAAGGAGAACACCAAGAAGGACCAGAAGGCCCTATTTTATATCATGCAAGCGGTTGAAGAAAACATCTTCCCACGGATCGCATTGACCACCAATGTAAAGCAAGCCTGGGAGATTCTGGCCAGCTCATACCAAGGCACTAACAAAGTGAAGCTCGTGAAACTATAGATGCTAAGGAGAAAGTTTGAGAACCTACAGATGAGCGAGATGGAGTCCATGGGTGATTTCTTCACCCGAACGATCGACATAATCAACCAGATGCGATTGAATGGATAAATTATGCAGAGCCAAAGAATCATGGAGAAGATTCTTAGAAGCCTACCTACAAATTTTGACTCTGTTGTGATAGCAATCAAGGAGTCTAGGGATATGACGACCCTCTTGGTAGACGAGCTCATGGGTTCATTGCAGACACATGAGCAGATGTTGAGTCGCTCATCTCTATCCTCTATGGAGTAGGCTTTTAAGGTGCAAGTCTCATTTCAAGATAGTGGCAGACAAGATTCCTACCATGGCACCTCTAGTTCTCAAGGAGGAAGAGGTAGAGATAGGCACAAAAAAGGAAAAGGAGGAATGTCAAACCCTAGCGAGGGAGAGACCAATTGCAATTTGCATCAACAAGGTGGAAGAGGCAGACCAGAGAACCAACAAGGTGGATACAGCCAAAAAATGGATATGTCCAAGATCCAATGTTATTATTGCAAGAAATACGACCATTATATTTCCCAGTGCAGAAAGCAGATGGCATTTGTTCCCTTTTGATCAGTCTTGGAGAGCATCACAGCCATTGGAGTTGGTGTACTCAGACATTTGTGGTCTGATGCAGACCACCACATTTACTGACAACAAGTACTTTTTGACCTTCATTGATGATTTCAATCGAAAGACCTGGATCTATTCCATTAAGCAAAAGTTAGAGGTTTTTGGCAAGTTTAAGGAGTTCAAGGCTCTAGTGGAGAAACAGAGTGGCTACCAGGTCAAAACCCTAAGAACAGATGGTGGAGGAAAGTACATCTCCAACGAATTCTAGAATTTATACAAAGTGAATGGAATTCGAATGCAACTCTCTGCCAGATACACATCATAGCAGAATAGTGTAGTTGAGAGAAATAACAGAACCATCATGAAGATGGCACGCAACATGATGAAGGTAAAAGAATTACCACATGAATTTTGGGCAGAGGCTATGACCTATGCAATTTATCTGCTAAATAGATGTCCCACCAAAAGTGTGAAGGGCAAGATTCCTCAGGAATCCTGGAGCAGTGTGAAGCCATGTGTGGATCATTTGCAGGTGTTTAGGTGCATTGCATATGCACATGTTCTAGAAGAGAAGAGAAAGAAGCTTGATGATAGAGCAGATAAGTGTATCTTCATAGGATACAGTGAGGAAGTAAAGGCATATCAGCTATACAATCCTATGATGAAGAAGCTCGTCATCAACCATGATGTGAAGTTCCTGGAAGATGAAGCCTGGAATTGGATGTCCAACACTGGCCAACCTGAGCCAGTAGTAGTTGACGCTGTTGACTTGGAGAAGAACAATGTGCAATCACATGTAGCCTCTAATAGCAGTAGCGGTGCTAGCAGTAGCACAAAATCACCATTCTGATCGCCTCCAATTGCAAGTAGGATTCAAAATTTGAGGACTCCAACAAATATGAGGATCTTGCAAGACATCTACGAGGCAACCCGTCATCATGAAGATGAAGAATATTCTAACTTCACCTTCTTTACTGAGTGTGATCCAGTTGAGTTTGAAGAGGTAAGTCAAAATAAAAAATGGGTAAAGGTGATGGATGAGGAGATTGAAGCCATTGAGAATAATGATACGTGGTAGATAGCGGATCTCCCAGGAGGGAAGAAGACCATTTGGGTCAAGTGGGTGTATAATACCAAGTTCAACGCCCAAGGTGATGTTGATCGATAAAATTCCAGATTGGTGGTGAAGGGCTACAAGCAAATGTTAGGCATCAACTACCATGAAGTCTATGCACCTATAGCCCGACTTGACATAGTCAGGATGATCCTGACATTGGTAGCCCAACAGGGTTAGAATGTGTTCTAGATGGACGTCAAGTCAACCTTACTCAACGGAGTGTTGGAGGAAGAGGTCTACATAGACCAGCCACCCAGTTACGAGATCGAAGGAGAGGAGGGCAAGGTCCTCAAGATGAAGAAGGTCTTGTATGGGTTGAAGCAGACATCCATGGCATGGTACAGCTAGATTAATGGCTATTTTTAAGAAAATGGGTTTGTCAAATGCCCATATGAGCATACCCTGTACTTGAAGACAACTGAAGTAGGGGAGCTCATTATCGTATGTCTGTCTGTGGACGATTTGATTTACACTAGCAATAGCAATGTCTTATTTGACCAATTTAGAACAACCATGAAGAAGGAGTTCGAGATGACAGATTTAGGACTGATGTAGTATTTCCTCGATATTGAAGTTGACCAATCAATAGATGACATCTTCATTTCTCAGGGTAAGTATGCGAAGGATGTCCTAAAGCGGTTCAAGATGGAGGACAACAAACCTGCCATCACACATTTTTCTATGGGGTTGAAGTTGAGCAAGTTGGACTCTATGAGAAGCATCGATCCAACCTTTTTCAAGCGACTAGTTGGCAGTCTGATGTACTTGACTGCAACTAGGCCAGATTTAATGTTTAGAGTCAGTCTCATCAGTCAATTTATGGAGACTCCAAAGGATCCACATTGGCAAGTAGGCAAGCGCATATTGTGCTATGTCAATGGGACAAGGAACCATGGCATATTCTATGCCAAGCAAGACCAGTTGGAACTAATAGGGTATACACACAATGACTGGGCTGGCAGCACTGATGATCAGAAGAGCACTTTCGGTTATGCATTTCATCTTGTTTCGGGTGTAGTGTCATAGGAATCCAAGAAGCAACCGATCGTTGCGTTGTCCACTACTGAAGCAGAATATATCACTGCCACTTCAATCGTATGCCAAGCAGTCTGCTTGTGAAGGGTTATAAGAGAGCTAACCATCCTCCGTAAGGCATGATAATATATTCTGTGATCCATTGCACTATTGAAGGATCCAGTATTCCATGGGTGGACAAAGCATATCAACATTCGGTATCACTTCATCAGAGAGTTGGTGAAGTCAGGCGAGGTTTAGATGCAGTTCTGCAGATCAAAGGAGTAGATAGCTAAAAAATTTACCAAGCCTTTGAAGGAGGAGGAATTCAGTAGACTGCATGAGTAGTTAGGGGTCAAAGGGTTTGTAGGATCAAGTTTAAATGAAGGTGTTGAAATTATTAAATTTGACCCCCATCTCGTTTTCACTCAAAACAAGCACCAAATCCGTGGAAAACACATCAGCGATAGCGATCTAGGGATCACTCTGTCAGGAGTGACTTGACATCTGACAACACAGACAATCGTAAATTTGATCACCGCATTTATTTTAGTTGTTGGA
The DNA here is from genome assembly GCA_028583015.1 of Wollemia nobilis. Lineage (NCBI taxonomy): Eukaryota > Viridiplantae > Streptophyta > Pinopsida > Araucariales > Araucariaceae > Wollemia > Wollemia nobilis. The sequence continues at coordinate 220,489 of JAQPPZ010009894.1, forward strand.
ATTCAGTGATTGGTCAGTAACCCTATTGCGGCTGTCAGAAACCCTAAGTGTGTCAAAAGATAAGCCTGTCAGAAGGCAATCCTTATCCTCGCTTCCGTAGGCTATAAAAAGACATTTTGTGTTTTTCAGAATATGTAGATTGGAGGGTGAGATCATAGTAGTGCACAACAGTGTAAATTGGGGTAAATGCCGGTAGCGATAATTACAGAGGAGTAGAATTCTGACAGATCCGAACAGTAGCTTCAGACTCTGCCTTGTTTTTGTTTATCCTGCACATAGTTGCAGAAGTTTCTAAGACTTTAATGATGAAAGATCTGTAAGTTTCTCATACATAAATAAAACTTCATCTATTTCTCTTTATCGCTCGCCGATGTATATTTTTCTCTCTATCACTCACCATGTTGAGCGATTACAGGATTTGTTGATTTTATTAGCGACATTGGTCACTTTTTATCTTTAACACTAAAACAGATTCTATTTCGTCCTTTTAGATCTTTGTCCTTAGTGGTTTGTCTGTTGAGGATGCATCATTCTACGTCTCCCACTTTCGCTTGCTATTACTCATTTCTCCCTTTAGCGCCAATGAGAATAACGATATGCGTCCTTTAGCTTGGGTAAAGGGTTTAGAGGCATGTTCATTTTTTGTCTTATTATAATATTGTCCTTTACCTAAACTCCTTGAAATCGCTGGAAACCCAAATTCTCCGGATGTTTTTTAACCCCTTTTAGCGATTTGGAGGTTTAAGAGATTAGAACTATTTTTCTCCGGAAGTTTTTTCACCCCTTTTAGCGATTTGGAGGTTTAAGAGATTAGAACTATTTTTGGCGGGCTTTATTCTTTCCTTCCGCTCTCTCTATCGCTCGCCAACTTATTCATTTCCCTCTGTCGCTACCTACCTTGAGCGATCCGCGGCTCAAATCTATTATTCTCCATATCGCTGGCGCTAAAAGGATTTCCCGATTTCGCTCCAAGAGTGAGCGACAAAGGGAATTAAGTTTTAATTTCTTCATATCAAACCTATGTGTGCCTTCTTACCTTGTAGATGATGCAAAACTTTTGAACCCCTTGTTGAAACTTCGGAATACCCTTTCGAGTACACTGTTGGGGGCAGAATACCTCCATAAATGAATCTGTCGAGGACTACGGGATTTACAATTAAAATAAAGTAGGCAACTCCAACCGCCGGTAGCCGCTACTATACAATGCGTCGTGATTACTGCCTCATATACTAATACCCTGCCATATCAATGAAGCCCAGCCCACTATACAGTTGATGAATGCTAAAAAAAAAAAATTAACCATGTCTAGATCACAGGACACCTGGTGAAACCACAACCATAACTCAACCATCTTCGCGCTGGATGCAAGACCTCTAAGGCGCGTACACTCTTGAGACATGTCTTTACCGATAGCCTTTCGATACCTGTCATTTGGTTCAGTTTGGTAATTCGAAAAGGGCTTGGGGACTTTATGGGAATATGCATTATATGGAAAATGTTATAGCGCATTTCTTGAACTAAGAATATTTACTAGAAATATCTAACTTTCTGTCATTTGTATTAGTGATAATGTGATTCCAATTCAATTCCTATTATGAATATATAAAAAATATTTACTCAATAAAAAATAGTACTGATCATCGACGGCCTTGTTAGATGAACTATTTGGTGCCTCATGATATACTAGCACTTCCCCATAGTGACTGCTGGGCCTAAACGAGTTATGTTAACCAGGAGCCGAAATACCATCCTTGACCCCCAAAACACGCGGATCCAAATCAGTAGTAAAGCTGTAGGTTTCAGTTTAGAGTATTTACCGCATTAGATCCAGCTATGCCTAACAATCGATAGTTGACCACTTACATAGTTCAGAGGTATGCTAGAATTTTCTTATGCCAAACGAAGGATTGGTTATTGCCTAAATTGAACTTTTCCGCGTCCGATTGGGCATCTAGTAAAACGTGTCCAATACCGATAAACCTGCAGTGACTATGGGTACATAAACACTTCTTTAATAAGTGTTTCGACAGTAGGTTTAGCCATTGGTTATTATCGAGTTTGTGAAACAACTACTGGCGCTGCTTAAACCCTGTATAGAAATTAAACTTTAGTTGTCCGTCGGATAAGTGGTATTACGTGTTGTAAACCGTCATTTGATGTAACCGCTGGGCCAAACTGGTAACCTTCCACATATCCGTAGGTTATAGAACTATTGGAAGGATTAGCATACACGGTTTTGAAGTGGACGCGACTTAGAGATATAAATTAGAATCTCTGAGCCAATACGAGCTTTTCGGAAAGGGCTAATTTCAACAAACAATTACATTTTCTTAGCCCTCGAAAGTTAAATTAAATAGGTGACTCCTTGTGTAAGAAAAAAGAGACCAATTATTAAATTAAAATCATCATGGGTGTTTATATGGAATTAAAAATCAGTGAGATTGATCTCAAGGGTCTCTTTGACATGATTTACAAGTTACCATTAGAAGTCCAATGCCATGGAAATGGTATTACTATAAGAAGTTCCTTAATACGATTACCACACCATTAGGTAGTGAAATGATCTTGTATCTAGTATTGATTAGATGGGGTATAACCTCAGTGTGTTGAATAATTGGATAGTGGAATATGCCACTATTCGAATGCCATAAGCACATTCTTATATTGGAATATAAAAGGGGTAGTGGAACACAACCTTATAGGAACATTATGAGGATTTAGTTGGAATGAATATTAGGTATATTAGATGATAGTTACAGTTTAAACAAAAAGGGGTTAGTTAAGTAACCATGGACATTTTGGGTAATATATCATGGGAACTGAAAGAGGTAGCCGATTTAGAAAATGGTAAAGGATAAACATACATTGGTACAACTAAATACCATGTTTAAAATAGGGTAATATTCATGAATATGAATACACACAATATTTAAGATAAAATAAGATAATCAGCATTTTCTTACATTTGTGAGAAGTCTTAGATTATAATTGTATTTTAATAAATAGAACCATAATCAGGAAGTAAAGATAAGATATTTGTATGAATCACAACAAATGATTTTGGTTTAAAACATAAAGGATTTGAGATTAATTAAGGAAGTGCTTTTCAAATTTTATTGAAAGAGATAACTCGATATTGATAAGAAAATTGTATCAAATATAGAGGAAGTTGGTGAATGTTTCATAAATTAAGGGTATGGGACCTTAAATTATGAAGTGAAGGACTTATAAATTTGGAATTTATTCTTGAAGGAATTTATATGACTTGCTCGAAATACGATATTTCCAAAATATAATCCAATGACTTTTTATGAACAATGTGAGATGTTAAATGTCTTAGGAACTAGAGGTTCCTCAATGTTATTGTAAATTTTATATTGTTGACATAGAATAAGGGATTAGGTGATCCCTTATTTGCACAAGTAGGTCAAAATTAATTGTTTATACCTCGACCTATATGTAGAAAAAGGGTCGGTATATGCCCTGCTATTAATGTAATGTTTGCCATTTAAGTTTATGAAAATGAGGAAGAAAATATTTTGGAGGCTAGATTTTTCCCGTCAGGGTTTCCCAAGATAAATCTTGGTGTTACTTTAATTTTGTGGTTTGATTTATTATATTGCATAAATGTTGTTTTATGTTCAAATGAAAATGATTCCAGATGTAATGTTTATTTTATGCACTGTGATTATATGATAAATTTTCATTGGGTTAAATATGTTTGGATGCTAGAAAGTATGCTCAATTTTATAATATGTTGTTAATTCAATTGCTTCATTTATCTATAGAATGAAATGGGCAATGATGAATGATTTTAGTAGGTGGTTTTATTCATGTAATAAATGCATGTGAAGAATGGATGTTTATTTAAATGTTTTAATGAATCAGGAACCTTGTCTAACTTATTATAAATTGTGGAATAAACTCTCTAGAGGGCATTATGACCTTGATTTTCAAACCAATATGAATCCTCCAATATACACTAATGGATTAAATTTACAAGGGACTGGTATTTTCCATTTAAAAGGAATTTATTAGGGGGTTACCTAATTAAGGGTGTAATAGGAGGATCAAAGACATGTTCCATGGATTCATATCACAATAGTGATATAGTAGTCTTAGGACTCCTTTCTATATGGATTGGATTGGAGCTAAGACTTAGGAATAATCATGGGTGTGGTTATTTCGTCTATGATAGGTTACCCTTGGTGGAGTTCTCCATATTCAAGGTACTCACCTAGTCTTAATAGACCAAATGGTGATTTCTCCTTTTAAGGAGATGAAACCGGTATGCTTGGCTATCATACTCGTACCAAGTGAGGTATGAGGGTTTCATAGAAGCCGATCACTTCTACTTAAGGGAGATTGATAAAGTCTCTATATCGCTTGAAGCTAAACACCTTGAAATATACAATTCCAAATGGAATATGCCTATCTTAGGTCATTGCTACATGAATAATTTAAAAAATATATATTCTATGATTGAGAAGGAGTAATGAATGGGGTTTGTTATAGTTGGTATTAGATCCCAGGCTAACTGATAGGCTCTAGTGAAAGTCTAGGTTGGAAAAGACTTGGGGCATGAAACTAAAACTTGAGAATATAAATCCCATAATTTTAAAATACACACTTTGTGAGGTCAAGGTCAATGCTTAGGATGATGATGTCCGAGTACCTATCCCCCATGAGTAGATCCACAGTCCTTCAAAAGTGGAAGAGCTAAGTGAACCCACCTGTATGGGTTTTTAGAAATGCACCTTAGTCTCTTTTGGGGATTCACTCGACATCTATACCTATTGTTTACCTAATCCTCATCTTTAAGTGTAAAATAATTAAAATTATATTGTCTTTATTTAATTTTTATCACATTTTGGCCTTAGGCCACGAGATCAAACATATCAAATACAATGAATTCTGACCGCATACTACTCCAAGTAGTAACAACTCACCCAGAGATAGTTATGGCCCTGAACCTTTACCATGGTTAGAAATACCACTTTATTTATAAATACAAGATTTTTGAATGAATTACAACAAATGATTTTGGTTTAAAACATAAAGGATTTGAGATTAATTAAGGAAGTGATTTCTAAATTCGATTTAAATAGATAACCCAATATTGATAACAAAATTATATCAAATGTAGAGGAAGTTGGTGAATGTTTCATAAATTAAGGGTATGGGACATTAATTTATGAAGTGAAGGTTGATTGCTAATCAACTTGGAAGAATAAATTTAGAATTTATTCTTGAGGGAATTTATGGGACTCCCTCGAAATACAATATCTCCAAAATATAATCCAATGATTTTTCATGAACAATGTAAGATGTTAAATGTCTTAGGAACTAGAGGTTCCTCAATGTTATTTTAAATTTTATATTGTTTACATAGAAGAAGGGATTAGGTGATCCCTTATTTGCATCATTAGGTCAAAAGTAATTGTTTATACCTCAACCTATATGTAGAAAAGGGTCGGTAGATGCCCTACTATTAATGTAATGTTTGCCATTTAATTTTATGAAAATGAGGAAGAAAATATTTTGGAGGCTAGGTTTTTCCCGTCAGGGTTTCCCAGGATAAATCTTGGTGTTACTTTAATTTTGTGGTTTGATTTATTATATTGCATGAATGTTGTTTTATGTTCAAATGAAAATGATTTAATATGTAATGTTTATTTTATGCACTGTGATATATGCTAAATTTTCATTGGGTTAAATATGTTTGGATGCTAGAAAGTATGCTCAATTTTATAATATATTGTTAATTCAATTGTTTCATTTATCTTTGGAATGAAATGGGCAATGATGAATGATTTTAGTAGGTGGTTTTATTCATGTAATAAATGCATGTGAAGAATGAATGTTTATTTAAATGTTTTAATGAATAAGGAACCTTGTGTAACTTATTATAATATTGTGGAATAAACTCTCAAGAGGACATTATGACCTTGATTTTCAAACCAATATGAACGCTCCACTATACACTAATGGATTAAATTTACAAGGGATTGGTATTATCCATTTAAAAGGAATTCATTATACGGTTGCCTAATCAAGTGTTTAATAGGAGGATCAAAGACATGTTCCATGGATTCATATCACAATAGTGATATAGCAGTCTTAGGACCCCTTTCTATATGGATTGGATTGGAGCTAAGACTTAGGAATAATCATGGGTGTGGTTATTCCATCTATGATGGGTTACCCTTGGTGGGGTTCTCCATATTCAAGGCATTCACCTGGTCTTAATGGACCAAATGGTGATTTCTCCTTTTAAGGGGATGAAACCGGTATGCTTGGCCAGCATACTCATACCAAGTGAGGTATGAGGGCTTCATAGAAGTCGATCACTTCTACTTAAGGGAGACTCTGATCAAGTCTCTATAGCTATTGAAGCTATACGTCTTGAACAATAAAATTCCAAATGAAATATGCCTATCTTAGGTCATTGCTACATGAACAATTTATAAAAAAAAAAATTATGTTGTTGAGAAGGAGTAATGAATGGGGTTCGCTATAGTGATGGTACTTTGAATACATTGTAGTGGGATTTTCTCCAAAATCTCTAATAGAAGCATGTTGATGTTTCACCATGTAGGAAAATCTCCTAGGCTATAAATTTATTTATGATTCTCCCATCTTCATAGTTGTGATTGTTAGCTTTTGGAGCCTTAAACTAAAAGAAAATGCAACCACAAGCATTGAAATAAGCATGGAATATTATAACTATGATAATAGTAACTAAAAATTCATGAAAATATGATAGAAAACTTGATACAATGCTCTAAAAAATGCTCATATAAGAAATATCAAAAAAAATAAAAAGCTCCTCTAATGGAGTTTACAACCTCTCCATATTAATAAAATGAAGCTACATTATGACTACTAATACTCTATCCTACGCACACAAAAAAAAAATCTCTCAAACACTCATAATGAGGCCTTTATATAGGAAGATAGATTCCTTGCCTCTTACTCACAAAATTCATTACTCTTAATCCTTGACTATTCCTCTTCCTGAGTATTTGTTGATGTTGCTCAGATAGGACAACATAGTTAAATTGTAGGTGAGCCTCTACTTTCTTTGCCAAGTCATAGTTAAATTTTAGGTGAGCCTCTACTTTCTTTGCCAAGTCATACGCCTTTTACAATAATTTAGATGCATGCATGTTTACATCATGCTTCACTCTAGATTCTAACCTATGAATAAACTTGTGAACCCCCATCTTATAATCATAGGTAGGTACATAATTAAGTAATAAAACCAATTTCTTATAGTATATCTCCACCATTTTTGTCCCTTGTCATATTCTTGTAAAATATTCAAATTTTAGCACATAGAAGTGCTCTATAAGAAACATTTTATTGAATATATCTACAAAGTATTTCCACGGAAGGTCAATAGGTCCAATCTTGGTCTTCTCATAGTGGGTTTCCCACAAATCTAGAGTAGCCCCTTCTATGTATATCATGGTCCAAATTTTTCAATTTCTTGGTGAATAGCCTTTAGCTGTAAAATAAACTTCTAATTCACTCAACCAGGATTCACCTACATCCCCTTCTCCTTCTCCACCAAACTTGGAGATATAGATTTTTTTAATATTCCTTACGATTTTATTTTCTAGAAGATCTCTAGCTTGCAACTGTTCTATGGTTAGTCCATCAGTTTGGCCAACCTTCAAGCGTCTAGCTTATGAGTTCTTATTCATAATAGTTTCCAACACTTGTCTCCTCTAGTCCTGCATGATAGTAACCATAGAAGTGAGATCTTCTACCTCTCTATTGGAATTTCTTGGGTCCTCATATTAGATATCTTATTTGAAATTATTTTGTTGAGTTCTTGTAGTTGAAGGTATAGGCCTCTATTTTATGGCCTTAGGTGATATTTTAACCTAGTTACAACCAAGGAAAAATATTAGATTACAACTTCACTTTGAACTGTACCACTAATTCAAGCCACAATACAAAGTTATCTTACTAAGAGCATCAATAATATAATTCAAATGGTATTCCAAGTTTATGATGTAACTTCACTACTAACATTCATACATACTATAAGTAAGATATCATAACATTTAAAACACCCTCAGGATTTGTTCCCATTAGATTCTAGCAAGTAGGAGATTCTAGGTCTTCCTAGATTTAGCTTAAAACTTAAGCCAGTCTTCACTGAAATAAATCAACATTATTTTAGCACATAATAAGCTCTATACCATTGTACCTAGAGATTTGATACCAAATTTAATGACCCAGAAAACTAGCTACAAGAAAACACAGGAAAAAAGAAAAATATTTTTTTATAACGATAAGGATTCATAAACCTAATTGATCTTAGGTTAATCTATTGTTTAAGTTCCCTAAGTTTCCAAAATTTTCCAAAGAGTTACATCTCATTAAATACCCTCACACAAGTCCATCTATGTAGGTGTATAATGTGTTACCACAAATAATCTTATCCATATCATCAATCTTGATGAGATAGACTTATCAACTTTAGTCAATCAAAGGTATACACCCATCACCATACTATACACAAGTTAATCAGTGTAGGTATACTATGTGTATTTTGATTTAATCTATCCATATCATCTTCATAATAAGCTATCTTAACTCACATGTAGTCTTTTAGTCAAACTTAGTTATCATTCTCCCAAAGGGGTCTTAATATCTTAGGTCTTCCTACATTCACTCTAGGGGGTCTCAATCCCTTAGGTCACCATCTAATTTCACCCTAAGATATCCTTCTCCTAGTTATATTTTATTTTTAACAAAAATCAAGAGTAACTCTATCTAGTAAATCAACAAGGAGCAAGATTCATAAAGCATACATTTAATTAAAAATAAGCATTAAATGGAAGAGAAAGAGCTAACTAAAGAAGCATAAGTAATTCATAAGCATAAATTAAAGATACATTTTTAAATCATTCCATAAATTATTACATATCACCAAATATAGTATAACCTCCATACTTTTAAGAATAACATATTAGATTATTTCCATTAGGGATATCTCCCCACAATTCTAATGTATTTGAGCATAAGTAAATTTATTGCAAGTAGAAATAAAATTGGTGCCCTGGTTCCACTACCTCTTTGGTCCTCCTTCCTTTTCCATCAATAATTTGAGAATACTAGGGGATCAGGACACTCATGGTTCAATATAGGCATACCTCTAAATGCATTTACTATTTTATTTGCCAAATTACAACTATACAAATTAAATCAAAGTATCTAACCATCTACTATATAGTTGATCATAAAAATCTCTATTTTTTTTGTCACCTCTCAGAGTGCATAGAGAGTATTTTAACAAATAAATCTAGATCATAGGCTTTAATTTAACCAACTCACTTCAACCTTTATTCAACAAATTAAAGTTCCATACCTTCAATATATAAAATAAGCTAGGTTGATTTATTTCATAAATAAAAGTTCCATACCTTCAATCTATAAAATAAACTATTTATTTTATTTAATAAATCAAAGCATCATTTCTTTAATTCATAAATAAACTAAGTTTCCTTTATTTCATAAATCAAAGTCCCATACCTTCAATCTATAAAATAAACTATTTATTTTATTTAATAAATCAAAGCATCATTTATGTAATTCATAAATAAACTAATTTTCTTTTATTTCATAAATCAAAGTCCCATTACTTCAATCTATAAAATAAAAAATTTCTTTTATTTAATAAATCAAAGCATCATTTCTTTAATTGATAAATATTCTAATTCTCCTTTATTTCATAAATTAAATTTTCATACCTTCAATCTATAAATTAAAGTATTTTTTCTTATTCTAATAAAATAACATATTATTCAACTAAATAAAACATAAATCCTTTCCTTTTTATCAAATAAAATAACCTATTATTCAATTATTAGAAAATTTAAAGTTCCCTTATCTTAATTAAATCAAATAACAATATTATTCATTTATTAGATATCCCAAATTTCTTTTATCTAATTAAATAAAATAACCATTATTTATTTATTAGATATCCCAAAGTACTTTTATCTAATTAAATTAAATAACTGTTATTTATTTATTATATATCCCAAAGTTCTTATAAACCTAAAATACTTCCTCAAGAGAAAAAGCATACGAGTTACTTCAACAAGAGACTGCCCTCACAATGCAGGTGACAACAAACTATAGGAACCAACACAAGGCAAATGAAACTCAACAAGGAAGTTCAAACGGTGACCCACCACACAGGGGTAAAGCAATGTGTCCCACCCACCAACACATAGGACATATAATGGTGATGGCCTAATTAAAAAAACCCGTCATAAAATGTAGGTGTGACTTAGTGCACCCTCTAGACAATGTTACCCATTAGACAATGGTTAAGAAAACACCACAGGTTTGCCAAGAAGTGATGACTAACAAGGAGAGAACCTCAACCTAAATCTGCTACTTTATAGCAAACTGGATACGACTCACCAAATATGGCTTTCATAGTGGACCATCAAGTAGATAAATACTACTTTAACTTATTCAAGGAAGGCTACACTCCCACAAATGCTCTAGGCCTGGGTTCGGTACACCTATGATAACAAATTAGAATATCGTAGGTACACCCCCAACTTCAACTCAATAGGAAAAAACATGAGCACACACACCCCACATAGCCACAAATTGGTATAGATGGAAGAGTGACTCAAATTTTAACATGCTTTTAACGTATACCTCTAGGTTAAGGGTAAACCAAATGAAAAAAAATGTGACAACACTAGCAAACAAACATAACCAACACTGACATACAAAGCTCAAAATACTTAAATCTAGCTCTCTTCTTATCTATCAAGTTTATCATAAATAAGGATGATAGTTCATTTGACCAACCTTAACTCTTATTAGACATCGGCTCTTTGAGCACTGAACTCCCTTCTTTTGATTCTTACAATATTCCTTTTTCTCCTTTGTCATTCATCATATTTCTTCCTTTTCCAAAAATGAAAAACCTCTTTTCTATGCCCAAGTCTACTCTCGTTTACCTCTATTGTCTACTCACCACTATCTTATCTCATCAATACTATCTCATCTCTTCATGATTGGCAAATATTTTGGTTTAAAGAAATTCTTCTTTCCTTCTTCACAAAACTTTACCAATAATTATGCTATCCTCTCAACGTTGGTCAAAAGTGTCGCCTTGCAAACTCGATCTAATATCTTGGAAGGGTGGTTTCCTTGAATCAAATATTTCTTTTTTCATTATTTAAAATAAATCCCATTAGCTCTTTAATAAAATATTTGCTAACCATAAAATGAATTTCCATTTTCATTTAAATAAAAACCTTTATTAACTTTTTGAATGAATTTTAATTATCATTTAAATAAAAGCTTTATTAAATTTTTAAATGAGTTTCAATTATCATTTAAATAGAGCCTTATTAATTTTTAAAGTGGATTTCAGTTATCATTTAAAATTAACAACTTACTATATATTTTTATATACATGTTTTAAATAATATAAGGTTTCTTTTATCAAATACTAACATCATGATAAATGGATTTAAGCAACACAAGGAGTTTTAAAAAAAAACCCAAAATCATTCATTCTTTCCAAACCATTGATGCAACAAGTGATGAAGGAAAAGACAATGAATAATATGCAACAAATAAAGAGGGGTTATTTCCATCAACCCAGTCACTTGTCTTAGCCATAGAATTTATGATAGCTACTAGTTTATCCACTAAGGCTCAAAGTGGCTAGCTAATTTATGATTATCCCTAATTGAAAATGAATGCCTATATGAAGTTATCTAGCCATATTTCCGATTTGCCTTAATCATAACTTACCCAACCTCAAATACCCATGCTTTTGGTGGATGATTCTACTTCTTCCACCCATAAGTATATATGATCTTGCACATTGGAAATATATTAGAAGTACCATGTTCTTAAAAAAAATTAAACTAAACATCACAAAACTATTCAATTGCACAAAACTAAGTATTAAAGCATCATTTATTAATACATTGTTTTCCATGCCATAGAGTCTGCTAGGGAGGATCATGATATTTTTAGACTATCTTATAAAATTGGTTTCTTTAAAAATGAAATGTTCAATTTAACCTTTTCTAAGAATTACAAAAATGTGTATACTGATAAAATATTGTGAATGACAAGTAAAATAGGAATATATATTGTTTAAATACAATTAGATAAATTCACATTAAGTTATAAATTTCATTAGAGATTGTCATTATTTTTAATATTTATAAGGATGAATTGAATATTATTTATATGTAATTCCATATGTATGAATTAATTTTATCAAACAAATTATGAATATGAGTTCTATAGAAATAGATATAAGAAAGTATATAATGTTTTTAAAGTATTGGTTAGCATTTCAATTATTATTATTTTCCAAATCATGAATTTTCTATAGATTGTTTTATTATATATGTTGTAGCACCAAATGTCAATAATGTCAATATTGGTTAGTGAACTAAATGATTCTATTCACCCCATGTTGAAAGCCCTACCTGGAAAACAAAAGTCTCTCATCTATGCTCCGTTGCATTGTCATTCCAAGCATTCCTTCCTAGGATACTCCTATATGGTAGCCTTGTAAGTTAGGAATCATCTTTGTTAAGTTAGCCTATCTCATTTAGGATGAACCCACCTATAGTTGGTTCCCTATCAAAAATTTTTGGCTAAAAAATTGTTTTCCTTAAATTGCTCACTTCTTCTTGCTAGTTATTCAGAACAAGATCCTCACTGACGACAATCTTATTTCCCAAGGCATGCTCAATCCAAATCGATGTTATCTATATTTGGTAGTGTGGGATTAAGTCCACCATATTTTCCTTGAATATACCTTCTTTTTTGGTATATTATCATCTCTACTTGCTTTGGTTGACTTAGCATGGACCAATCCCAATTCCTTAACTGACCATTGGATTCAGTGGCTCCATTTGTTCAAGTTCTCCTACCTTAAAACCTGGTGGTCCTCCACACTCCCTCATTTATTATGGTAGATATGGTTAGAGTCAAATAGAATATATTTTAAGCAAGAGGCCAAAGGTCTTACATCTATATTTTTGAGGATTTTATCCCTATTTGTTGAGAATGCTAACTTGGTCTCTTCAACTAAAAGACCCATTTTTCAATATAAATATATATTGATGAGATTCCTCAGCTTGTATCCCCATATCAGTATTTAAATTCGATATAATTTTGATAGGTACTTGGTGTCTTATACCCACCCCCACTAGGTTGGCTTAAAATTAATGAATGAGGCAGCAAAAGGCAACCCTTATTAAGCCATCTATGGAGGAGTAATCATATATAATGAAGCCAGGGTTGTCCTTGCTTTTCTTGAGAACTTAGGATGTCAGTATAACAATTTCACTAAAGCTAAAGGAGTGTTTCATGTATTGGTTGTAGTAAATGAGATCCAAATTTCAAATCTTATCATGGAAGGTGATTCTCTCAATACTATAAACTTTCTAAAATATTCTACGCATCCTCTATGGAAAATTGCCACTCTCATTGAAGAATTAGGAAGGAACCAAAGTAGCTAACATCATGGCCAACCATAGAATTTTATAGAAGGTTCCCTTCCCTCAATGCTTCCTGAACACATGTACCACTGATGGTAATATCCCCTATGCCTAAACTTTACAATATTCATGGTCTTACATTTAAACACCCTTTTCATATTATGGTCACAACAAATATTCCCTGTGACCTATATAGGCCTTCCCTTATTCCAAGGCATCCCAACAGAGAGAATGTGGGAAAGTGTGATTCAATTAATAATGAAGAAACTTGTTGGATGGTAGGGAGATCTCCTCAGCAGCATAAAAAAATCCACGTTGGTCAAATCCTGACTCAAAAGTGTACCCATATATTTTATCTTTATTCAATTCTCCAATAGCTATTTGTAATAAAATTTAACAAATCCAAAGTAATTTCATTTGGTCTGGAATGGAGAAAAAATTTAGATTTCCTCTTGTTGCTTGGGATAAAGTCTACCTATCGAAGACCAAAGGTGGGTTGGGTCTATGAAAATTCCAAAAAATGAATATGGAAATGATTTCTAAGAAAGGGTGGAAAATAGTAACCAATTCTTCTACTCAGTGGGCGGAAATTATTAAAAAATAATACCTCACAAGGTTCCTACTGAGTGATTCCCCATTCTATATGGTTCTATCTTCTAGAACTCAGTTTGCCACATTAAATATATCCCTCAGAAAGGAAGTACATGGAATTTAGGATACGGATTCCAAATAATATTTTTGGAAGATCACTAGATAACTACACAACACATGATTCATGATCAATTTGTGAATAGATTCAAAGTCATCTCTGACCAACTATTTGGATTCAAGGTTGGCAACTTTATTTTTCACCAATCGCCTTCCCCAAGCTGGGTCAATTTGACCCATGATATTATAAATATGGAGTAATGTGTCACCAGTAACCATATCATGAAGATGCTTTACCTTGTGGTTATTCCAATTCAACTGACACAAGATACTCCCTTATGGTAGCTTTGCTAGTATAGTTTATTCTCAATAAAATTGACCTATGCTTCTATGATTGAGCCTAAGTATGACCTATCAAAATCATCTAGGTAAAGAGCCTTATTCCTAAAATTGCTCACTTTATTTGGCTAGTTGTTCAAAATAGAGTCCTCACCATCGAAAACCTCATATCTTAGGGCATGGTCCTTCCTAATAGATGTTTTCTTTGTCAGTCTACTTGGGAATAAGTCCACCATATTTTTCTAGAATATCCCTTTACTATTAGAGTCCTCTCGAACCTTCTATAATTTATTTCTGTTGCTTGGGTCATTCCCATGTCCATTTTTTATCTTCCTATCCAATGGCCCTGTAGAGCGAAAAAAATAGCGCACCAAGCAAATGGAAATGAAAAACACCTATCTATTTAAGAACTACAAAAAGCAACATTAAATTAAACATATATATGACAAATATGTGAAATAAATGGGCGGTTCTATTTATATTATTGCATTTGTCATAGACATGGTTACAAAATTTCCCCTTGAGGACTCTTTAATTGATACAATCCATTACAATGTCAAAGGATCCAATCCTTTCAGAGATTCAAGGCACGCCTTCAGTGTCTTCCTCAAAGTCACAATTGAAGAGCAATTTTTTGTTACCGATGTTATGACATATCCATATTCAAATATTTTAGGTCCTTCCTTATGCCCTGGAATACCTATACCTACACACAAGAAATTAAAATTTATTAATAGCATGTGTGGATTAAGATAAAATCAATGAAATGCATGTAACATAGGATACAAAGAGTGTAATAGATAATTCTAAACTACTCCAAATGATATCAAAACATAGCATGATGTATGTTATACACTTTTGGAATGATCTATGTAGAACTTAAAATGAAATTATCAAAAAAATTTGTGGCAGTCCTTGGGTAGTACAATTGGGACTATCATCACAAAAAACCTTATTGAAGGTCCAAAACTTCTCCAAAATTTACAAAATTCAATTATGATGTATATAAAATACTCTAAAAATTATTTACACTAAAATTGATTCAAAATTTTATTCCAATTCATGGTCATCCATAGGTGAGCCAATTGGTATTGTTAACCGTACCAGGTGGGGATGACCACCAAACAGGGTATTTTTTACCACCAATTCTTCTAGGATATGTTCTAGAATACTCCTAGAGGTATCGTCATTAAATTTGGTTATTTGATTCATAGGAATGGATGGGTTTTGGAATGGATGTGTGTATTTTGGGATGCCTTGGAAACTTCTTCGATTGATGAATATTCCAAGGGAAAATATGAGAATAAAAGTGGAGAGTAAATCTCGATAGCACTTCATGGTGAATACTTGTAAATACCTCTCTCCAAAATTGAGTGAAATCACTCCAATTTATAGCCCAAGAGAGCCACAAGGCCAAAGGGTCAGGCATGCAAGGTAGGTACCGCTATTTTTCAAAACCCTTACCATGCATTGGTTGTAAGAGGCCTCCAATTTGGGCCTCTAATTTGTAGTTTGTAATTGCTTAGATAGTATCCTAATATATCATAAGTCATTGGGTGGGATAAATGGCAGAATTTGATTACCATTTATCCTACGCTTGACATTTTGAGGGATCTAGACCATGGCCATCCAACCTAAGGATGGCTACTTATGGTCATCCTTGGGTGGGATGACCATGAACTATTTTCATCCTGGGGTGGGACAACCATGACTAAATGTCCCAAAAATTCCCGAAAGTGGGGTGAACCTTCCTAAAAGTTGTTAGGATCCCTAATTAACCCTTGAGGGTTACCCAATGGGGTTGTATGGTGTTGATAAGAGTGGTGTCATCGTAGTATTATTCGATTGATGTGATTTTAGTATCTATAATTCCAACCCCTTCCAATCCACCCTCCTCAATTATTAGTGGTATTTCATCCTTTCCCATTTCCTATGGTAGTTTTGGCTGGAGAGAAAAAATAGAGCCTTTTGAGACTCTAGTTGAGACGTTAACTCCCTCTGCATTAGGATTATCTCCTTTGCTCCTAAAAATGCCAATCTAATGTCTTTTGAATACCATCCCACATCCCATTATGAAGTACAACTAGCCAATTCTATCAACTTATCCTTCAAATTTTGTATTCAACCCCACCCTACTATGGATAGATCCCCTGTGTCTTGGATTCCTCTACCTCTACAATGGGTTAAACTCAATTTCGATGGAACTACCAAATGTAATCCCATTAGAGCTATCTATGGGGGGTCATCCACAAAGAAAATACAAAAGTCATTTTGGCCTATGCCAAGAATTTGAGAATTCAATGCAATAAATGTTTTGAGGCCAGAGCTATCTTCTGTGGAGTCCAAGTCATGTTAGAACTCAATGTCTAGAGCCTTATTATGAAAGGTGATTCCATGAATATAATCAACTACATCAAAGATAAAGTATATAAACCTTGGAATATTGCTCCTATCATTTAGGAGACCATCCTCTATCTTTGTACGATCAACAATCTATCAATTCAATACATGTACAGGGAAGGCAACATAGTTGTTGATGCAATAGAAAAATTTGGTTTGATGTTGGATTCCTTCACGATGTGGCATAATGATTTTTCCCAATGCTTATCTAATTTTTATCATGAGAATGATACCACCACATATGAGTATCTTCAACTCAATAATGATCAAACTACACCACTGTGTTTGGAGGATATATCCTAATGCTCATGATTAGATGAGCATTTTTCACCAATATTATTAGGTAGGTTCTTGCTACCCACCCCCACTAACTCGACACCCTTCTTCAAGTTGGGGATGTAAAATCTAAAGTTATAAGTTCACATTCCAAGGATTCTAATTGACTTATCTTGGGACTATATCGACTATAACCTCCTATTTGGTGGTGATTGGTTTAAGGCCAAAATTTACAAGAATATTAATACCCATATCAGTGTTCGTATTGAGTATCATTCCAATAATTATGCCAGTAATAGTCATAGCCATTGGAAAAGAGTAAAGAATAAAGGAGATAAGACATTGTGTCGAACAAGAAATCAAGACATGAATCATAACACTAGTCATGTGTCCATCACAGCAAGTGAACCTGGTGTTATTGCCAAGCATGGTGTGATCAATTTTCTATGCCAAGTTGATAATCCTCTATATTATGGTGATAGAAACAACCAACTAGCATCATGTGTGGATTAAAATATGGATTGGTCTCAGCATGGTAGCAACATGTAGAGGAAGCTTGAATATGAGGTGTGTCCTCATTGGTCCACATTTAATACAACCCACCATCATCCTAATCATCACCTTCTTAGTCCTACTTCCAATTTCAAAGACCAATGCTAGATCTGCACTCTGCTCTCGCTGCCTCCTTTTTTGGTAAACAATCGAGTGGTTAACCTAAATCCTTGGGCTTGGTATGGCTTGCATGGAAATATATTTTAGGATAGACCAGGCCAATCAATAGTTTAAGGTGAGCACTTCATACAAGATAGGTGGCATGCACCCATCCTATGTATTGGAAGATGTTTTATTAATCAAGTATGTGCATGAGGAGATCCAAAGTAACTATTAAGTGAATGGGAAGTTGATTTATACCTGTATCCAGAGCATTTATGAGTGTAGAAGGATGCCATTAATTGATCTTGAGCACTTGCAAATAGACCCAATGGTTGAGGAGATCATGGCTTCTCAAGGCTTACTAAATTTATTAAGAAAATTCAATGGATATGACCCTGATATTTTGAAGGATTTTATTCAGATATGGGATAGTCATATAGTGTCCCTGAAGTGACTCACTTTTGTAGTTACTATCCACTTGTTGGCTGAGATTATAGAGCTCCCAAATTATGGGAGATTATCCATAGGGATAAACACTCGATGATGGGTGAACTGGTTTATTTCTTGTTGGATATTTTGAGTAATTGAGTTGTCATTGATGTCAAGAGTTAGTTTCAGTGAGCAATGTAAGAATAAATGGTTCTAAATTAGTGTAAAGGGTTTACGAATATCATGAGTATCATTGTTATGTGAAGATTACATGATAAGCATTATTGTTGAAGTGATTGTTTGAGTGAAGAACTTGAACTAGGGTTTTCAAATATCTTGAGTATCATTGTTATGTGAGTACTACCTGATAAGCATTGTTGTTAAAGTAATTGGTTGAGTAGATTTGGTTGAGTCTAGTCAAGTGGATGTGTTGAAGTGATAGCTCAAGTTCTATGAAACAAATTGTCCCATATTCTAAATTGGTTTCAGAAAGAGGATGAGTGTTTGTAAGTGTGAAACATATTGAGTCTCTAATAGTTCTCTATATGTTTCTATGTTAAAATATAGATTGAAATTGATTGATCATTGTGATGAATGTGAAGAATATTGAGTCTATAGCACCCTAAAATTGGCGTAGTAAAATTGTCATAATTACATTCACCTTAGTAAATAATTTAAAATTCAAATTTAACCTCCCAAATGGCCTGTTAACCGTCGGGTAATTCGTTTCCTCATTTTTTGTGCCATTTTTAGAGGTTTTGACCGTTTGACGATATCGTCGCTGATAAGATGATATCGCCCCAGATCTGACGATTTTGCCTGGACTAGGACGTCCAAATGATCTGGTCACAAAATTGATTTTGCAAAGTTAGCTTCTGTTCCAATAGGTCTCCAATCCAGGCAGAAGCGTGTCTGCGTCGTTAGGGACCCTCCCTCGTTGGAGATCTCCCAAATTGGGATGATCTCCAACCTCCTAACTACTTCCCTAAGCCTATTTAATCCTAAGCTATTCCCTTAGCACCCCCCTGGCTGAAATTCTCTGCAATTTAACTCCATCTATGTTGAACCATCCCAATTTTTCATTTGCACTGGTCCCATACCAATTTTGTTGTAGGTACATCACTGTTTTTCAATCGGATCCAGCACACATCGTCGTCGACAAACTGGTTCAGATCGGAGGTGAACCTATCGAATTCGAGGTGATTTCATACTGATGCGAGATGATCTTGAATACAATCCATATTGATGCAATCAACGCCTGAAGTTTGCACTTCTCAACCTTTTCTCTGCTATTTTATTCTGTAAATTAGATAGTTTATTCAGTGTTTATGTTATTTTGCATTTGGATTTCACCCATTTAGCTTAGATTGCATACTAAGATCATGATTTGTCATTAGAATATTGTAATTTGCTTGAATTTTTTTTCATAACTATTATTCAATATTCATACATTCATTTGGTGTTGTTTACCTCTGTTAGCATAGTAGTATTCGTTGTATTTTGTATCTATTTTTCTGCTTGCAGATCTCTGATGAATTCATTAGATCTCAGACGATTCTGTCATATCTCAGATGAATCTATCGAATTCCAGATGATCCTGACTACTTCAAACATCAGAATCATCACTAGACATTCGGATCAGGTATTCCTCATTTTTATTCTGTAAATTCTCTGTTTTATGTCTTTAAATCTATTTTCTGTACTCATTGAATTTGCATTTTCATGTAGATTAATCTAGATTCATTTGGCCAAACCTAGGATATGAATGCTTAAAGTTAAAAACGAACACATTAAAACACATTCCAAACCTAGGCATGGAAACTGCCCTTAAATGTTTCTTGGTGAACCCACCATCCATTAAAAAATCATCAAAATACACCTCCCTTGAGAGGCGGGACCTTCGCAAAGTCCTCTCAGTCCGAGGTACCGCGACATCCTTTTCCCATCCTCCTTCCGAGCACGGATCCAATAGCCTAAAGGTAAGGATGCAAAAAATTTGGAGCGATACAGAGTCACTAACAATTCTCGATATGTTTCTATGATATTGGACAAGTTCTATTGAGGACTTGTTGAGTATATTTGAGGTAAGTATTTGACAAGACTTGTGGATAGTTTTTTGTGAGTTTTTGTGGAAGCTTGCAATATAGAGTTTGAGAATAGAAATTGTTGAGAAAATTGGAGAAGTTTTAGAGAGAACTTGTGGACATATTAGAGTGAGATTTTTTGTAATATTACAAGGTATATTTGAGATAAGTCCTTGAGAAGACTTGTGAGTAGAGTTGATTGATTGATTTTTTCAAACATTGAGTTAAGTATTGGGGCAAATCCAGCTGAGTTGATTTATGATTAAGTCAAGCTTTGTGTTAAGGCTTGAGGATAGATATTGAGGATAGACTTGTGTTAGATTGAAGTACTACATTTAGTGTATATCAGAGGACAAATATTGAGGATATATTTGTACTAAACTGAAGAACTATGTTTAGTGCAGATCAGAGGATAGATATTAAGGACAAATTTGTGCTAGACTGAAGTACTGTGTTTAGTAAAAATTTAAGGATAGAGTTTGGTGAATATTTGAGGATAGGTTTGTGTGAGACTAGAGAGAGATATTGAGGATAGAATTATGCTATACCAAAGGATTGTGTTTAGTATAGATTTGAGATAAAGCTTTGGAGGTGGTAGATTATAGAGGATGGTAGTATCCAGTGGATAGAGATCCATTAGCCAATGTAGTGGAGGTAGAATTTCTTTGAGAATATCACCAACTAGAGCTAAGGAGAAATTAATTCTCTTGTGGATAGAGATCCATGAACTTGAGCAGGGGATTGGTGTCTCCTTTGTAAAAAGGTACATAAACATTGTAATAGAGAAAGGATTCCTAAGATATTTACTAATAAAATATTAGTGAAATATTTTCTCCTTGGATTAGCCCACATTGGGTGAACCACATTAAATTGGTGTCTCTATTGTGTGTGGTTATTTATGATTGATTTTTTTATATATTGCTATTGGTACATTGCATAATATTGATTGGGAAAGAAAAGTAAAAAGTGGTCTTATACTTTTCACCCCCCTCTTAGTATAAGATTGTGTTCTTCAATTGGTATCAGAGTGGGTTCCTTCAAAAGAGTTAAATAGTTTTAATAAAAATCTTACAAGAATACAATGGATTCTAAGAATGGATGCTCAGATAATTCAACACCAATATTTTATGGAAGTGATTATGTATTTTTGAGTAAGAGAATGAACATTCATTTGATGGCACTTGGTAATAAAATATGGGAAGCAGTTGAAAATGGATACACACCACTAGCTACTCCACCTACAGATAAATATGGTAAGCGTCTACATGATTACAATTCAAAAGCAATTAATGTAATTTTTGATAGGTTTGCATAGAAAAGAGTTCTTAAAGGTCATGCATTGCAAATCAATAAAAGGAATTTGGGATAGGTTGCAAAGCATATATGAAGGATATAAAAGTGTCAAAAAGGTAAAGATACAAAATCTCAAAGGACAATTTGAAAAATTAAGAATAAAGAATGAGGAAAACATTAGTACTCATCTACTTCATGTAGACGAGGTTGTTAATGCCATGCAAGGACTTGGACATGAGATTGAATAATTTGATGTTTGTGATAAGATCTTAAGGTCTGTGCCAAAAAGGTTTAGTAAAAATATATCTGCTATAGAGGAATCAAAATATGGTTATATTCTGACAAGAGACGTATTACTTGGTATTATTACAGATTTTGATATGAGAACAAAAGAGGAACCTAATCTCCGAAAGGAAACAACCTTCAAAGCTACTAAGAATATAAAGGGCAAGAAGTTATATTCAAGCAACGAGTCATCCAGTGATGAAGAAGAACATTATGGTAGAAGTAATAAGGATCTAAGAGGATTTAAATGTTTAAAATATGTTGTATGTTTCAATTGTGGACAATATGGTCACTATGCAACTGATTTGCAAGAAACTAGAAATAACAATGATGAAGAAAAATAGGATCATAAGAACAGGGAATCAGAATGATACAAGCACCAAAAGAAAGGTAAGTATGGACAAGGCAAACATAGAAATAAGTTCTTTCAAATATATAAGAGGATATACTATGTAGACAAGGCAAGTAAGTACTCAAGTGATAGTGAAAATAGTTTCTCAGATAATGATAAAAATGAAGGCCTATTTTTGAAAGATGAAAAGTAAGAAGTTAAGAAAATGTCACCATTAATTCTCAAGTATTTTATGTGGTAATTTTGGACATCTTGAAGATATTTGTACAAATAATGGTTTTAGTTTCAGTGATGATGAATATTAAGATACACTTGAAGGACCAGAAGAAAATATTCTAATGGCACTAGAAGAAGGAGGTAATCCTATAGAAGACAAGTCATAAAAGAATGAAGATATTTTAAAGGGCAAAAAAATAGAGGAAAAATCAAATAAAGGAGAATTTTATCTTGAGGGAGATATTATTTATGCTATTAACACATTAAATAAGGTAATAAAGCAAAACTTCCAACTTAATATTCAGTTTCAAGAATGTGATGAAGAGAGAGGAAAGTTTATAGAGGATCTAAATAAGTCAATGGCTAAAACTAAGAAGCTTAAGGATAAGTTAGAAGCAAAGGTCTTAGAATGTGAAATATTAGAAAAAGAAGTAGCTATACTAAGCAAATAAGTAGAAAAGTCTAAGGATAAGCTACACAAGTTTGGAAAGAGCTCAAATATTGTAGATAAGATGATAAAGGTGCAAATATGGTCAAAAAAAAATTAGGTATTGGTTTTGAACAAGTACAAAAGAAACAAGAAGAGGAGTCAACCTCAAGTTTTGAAGAAGAAGAAACTTCAAAAGAATACAATGTGAGATAAAGTGAGACTTCTGAGGAAGAGTGTTGGCCAAGGAATCTCTCTTCCTATATAAAAGGCCTCATAGTGATAGATTAGAGAGCAACTACATATCAAGCATATACATTTTATTGTAGTATATAATGGTAGAACTCCTATATGGAGTACAATATAGTTTTTTATCTTGTATTAATGGAGTGACCATCACCTCCATACTATATTGTATTTTTTCTACTTTCTATATATAGTATATTTCAATCATATTGAATAATTACTTTCTTTTATATTTTATGCATATTATTAGGACCTATGATAGATCTCTCAAAATAAATATATCCTTAAAAATATAACACATTTTATTGGGCAAGAACATAGAAGCAAAGGAAACAAGGAAAGACGAAGAATAAGAATAAGGCCAAAGTTTAAGAATTATGAATATAAAATGAAATAAAAGAATATGTATATGAAGTGGAATGAAAAGAATGATATGGATATTGTAAGTGAGATAAGAAGGAAAATTCACAAGCACCAAAATAAGTTGCTACACTGTGAAGAGTCACAAATTTCCTCAAAATATTTGACTGAAAGAAAGAACCTAGAGAATAACTTCAAGAGATATGTGCAACACCTAGAACTTCAAACCAAAAACAATAAACCTAATTTTTAATCAAGTGTATAATTGACCCTACAATACCTTACCTCAAGGAAATAGAAATATGCACATAGATATATATAGTTTTCTTGCATGTGGGTTAATAGCCATAGAAATATTTTTAACTTTGAAGAAAATCGTTATAATTTACTGATGAATTCAATCAACAGATTAGGGCCCATTGTAATCACAACTCTTTTAGACCACAAATATTGTCTGCCATATAGGTTAAAAATTAGTTAAAATAAAAAGAGTAATATAGGTTGACAAGTGAATACGGTATTCAAATGGATAAACCAATGTGAGGAAAACTTAAATATTTTGAGAAATAAATTGACAATTGTATCAAACACTTAAGGATTTTTTTTGGATTATATTGATGCTTCTATTGAGGATTTGGAAGGGACTCTAACTTAGTTTGAGGTATTTGTTTCCTAGGAAATACAAAAAAAATTAAAAATCATGAGGAACGTTATGCTACATATAACTTAGAATTAGTAGCTAGTGTGCTTACACCTAAAATTTAGGGATATTATTTGCTAGGAAAGCACTTTGAACTAAGGATTGATCACCAAGGTCTAGGATACATATTTAATAAATGAAAGACAACACAAATGAATGAAATACCTGGTGGGGGATATGTTTTTTGCATTGAATGAATCAATGACAAAGATAATAAGATAGTCAATGACTTGAATAGAAGAAGACACATAACCACTATATCTCAGTATAATTAATATTTAGTTGATCAAGTCAAAAGGTATCAATAGTGGGATAACTACCATGCAAAATGTCTATCAAAGGTTAAGTAAAAACCTGGATAGGATAGGCATTTTGTAATAAAATATAATATGCTTAGGATTGAAGGATATTAATATGAAAGAAACATTCAAGAGTGGGGTAAAAATGTGAAAGAATTTTGGGAAAACCTTTTACTAGTTAGGAATGAAGAAGGATACTAATAATTTGTGACTAGGTATTAGGAATTGACTAAAGGTATAGACTAAAAATTTACATGCAGCCTAAGGATTGAATCCACATACCATCCACTAAAATTGATAAGATATTACCTATAGATTTGTTGTGGGTCTACCAATATCAAATGGTGGTAAATAAGCTTCCACCTAACAATATACAAGGATGATACACTTATTTAGTTGTGTGAGTTTATGATTTTTGATTGAGATATTAGATTTACCTTAAAGTTATGAAGATGGTCAATCTAGGAGGGTTGAACCAATATTTTTAAGACATAAATCATCATGTGGAAACCCAAAAAATTAGGAGAGGATTAGATTGGACATTTTCAAGAATATGGAAGAATGACTTAGAACAGTTGAAATAAATTCCTAAAGGAACAATTTAATTTATAGATAACCGTAGGAATTCTATGAAGAAAGCTAGAGCTTCCATAAGGGTGGAAATTTAAAATTAAAAAAAAAATACATACTACAAAATGGGAAGACTATTCCATTTTGTTTGTAATAGCCATCTCGTTTCTCTAGGAATGGCTCTATTTAAAACCCTAAAAGGATAAAACAATATAAAAATCCTCTATATTGGGATAATTTGAAGGATCAAATAGTGATTAGGATAAATACTATAAGGAGATAGAGGAAAAACTAAGTAAAACATGTCAAAAGTTTAAAATAAGCCTCAAAATCATCAAAAGAGCTATGCAAACGTACAAGGACCACCGGGGGAATTCTTTGTAAGATACAAAGTTTTCTTAAGGGTGAGATCAAACATGATTTCAATTTTCTAAGTCCTTGAAATTATAAGAATAACTGATTTCATAGTCTATTAATTGACCATTTTTTTAAAAGAAAAAACCATGATACTCTCCACACATCTCAACTTAGAAACATAATGATCATCCTTTTGTGTTTGAGATATGTTCAATATAGATTTTGTGTTTGAGATATTTTCATAATGAAGATAATAGGCTTCTTGAATTATCTAGATTTTGATGACCATGCTTGTGGATCATAGTAGGATCCAATGAAACTATTTTCTTATATCTGTGCTATTGAAAAAGAAGATAAAATTTTCATTTTTGCTCAAGTAAATATGTATATGAATGTATATATGAAATACTGTGTGGAGTTGTTTGCATGAACATATTTGAAAATTTTATGATTTATGAAATGTAGATATATGTTGATGGATTCATGAATGAAAAATAAAAAAAAAAAAAAAAAAAAAAAAAAAAAAAAAAAAAAAAAAAAAAAAAAATATATATATATATATATATATATATATATATTGGCTTGTATAAACATGCATTAAACACAATGATTGTGTTTGTTTCTAGTGGGGTAGGATGTAACAACCCTCCTAGCACAACTATTATTTACTGATGATTGGTTAATTGTACCTAGTTCTATTTGAAGAATGTAGCACTACCGATGGCTATTATGCTTGTAGGACCAGGTAAACTTCTTTAGTAGGGTTGATCGTAAATGGTAAGAAGGGATATTATGGCAATGTAAAATATCACCATGGATAATGTGTACATGGAATATCACATAATTGCATATCATATAGGTGCATCATGAATTTATTGCATTATGTGTGTGCCTTATTTTAAATATATGCTTGTTGTTTGATAAAAAATGATGAATACATATAATATTTGATGGCAATGAAAGTGCCTAGGGCATGGGAGCCATTCTCTATTAAATCATTTGGTGAATTAAAGATTATTTGTATGCTTATTATTCAGTTTGTAAAGTAATATAAGATTAAATAAAATATATATGTATATAGATATATATATATAATAAAAAATAATAAATAAATTTGTTTATATGTGAATATATTGTGTTTAATGTTTGTGTATGTGCACCTATAGTGTCATGATGATTTAAAATGTGCATGATCTAGTTTTGTTATAACCCCATAATTACCTGGAAATGTGCATGTAACTCATGTGTGAAGTGGTTTTTATGAAATTTGTAATTAGTGGGGAGTGAGGAAACTAAAATAGATGGGGCATTAATTTTTTATTGGATCTTTCTTTTGATGATTGGAACTAGTTATTTTGATAGTTACAAAAACCTCCGTATGTTTCTACCTAAAAATATTGAAATTTTGGGGAGATAAAGGAGGAAGGTTTCATTGTGTTTTCTCCTTAAATCTATTTAGTTAGCAAGCAAGATACCAAGAACTCATAGTACTTCATCTAGAGATTGAGATATTAGATTAGAATCACTCTAATACTATGGCTATAAATAGGATAAATTATATGTTTATGTATTTGTTGTTATAGTAACAAATGATTAAATAGATTTTGTGCATGAACCAGTTCTTCTATTCTTTGTGTGAATCTATTTTGTTTTACATATATGTGTTGTATTATTTATTGAATATATGATAATTGGATGATTTTTATAGACCCCATAACTAGTACTAAACCACTTTTAAGATTTTTTAAGTTATGTATCTGGTGCATGTTTGTCTATGCTAAGGAAGTTGGTTAAAAACCTTTAAAATAATTACTTATTGGTTATGATATTTTTCTTTGATATCCTATAGTTTTTTTTGCACTGTGTTGATAAAAAATTCTAATAATTATATATTTACTTGTTTGTGGATGTTTGGACTATGGGAGGATTAATGACTGAGCTACATGGTGGACTTTTCAATTAAATGGTTTAATGTTTTATTTTAAAATATTTTATTTTATTTTATGGTTTGTATGCCTTGCAGCTTTCTTAGATGGGAAGGTCAATTTAAAATTTGAAAGTAGAAATGCATCGGTAGGTGCATTCTCATGATAGTTTACATTATAGCTACATTTATGGGATGTTTTGATCCCTCTCGTCAAACATATGAGGTTTTAATTCAATTCATTTCTATTCACCACAATGCCTAACATTTTGGAGTGGAGTTATTTGGGAATATGGAAATATATGTTTGCTAGATTCAAAGAAACTTCATTATCTTCAAACATTATGTTGGTGTGAAATGGACCTTGGGAGATGATCCAGGTCCCAATTAGAAAAACTATATGTCCAACAAATGATTTAAAAAATAAAATTATTGTAGATATTCGTTATTTAAAATTTGATTTTGAATAAGAATCCAATTTTATATTTTTCAATGATGCAACTATTGTATCCAAGCATGAAAGTTGTAAATATCACTTGATTTTACTAAAGAATTGATATGAACACAAAGGAAAATAGGATATTGTCTTTATAATATATATGATCAAAAAGGGACTACAAAATATTCTCCTTTTATTTATAGGTTTTCCGGAGAAGGCTACAAAGTGGGATTTCATGGAGTAAAAGTACATTTTTCTTCAATGAACAAGTTGACAACAACTTGAATCGGTCTTCCAAAGATCCTCAAATTGGATGGGCTTAACGTTTGTGTGCCACTATTGATCAAACCTATCCTTAAGACCTATATGATATGCAAAAGGAGGTTAGTGTGTTTGGGGGATTGTCATGGATCAAGCCCCATATTGATGAAGATAAAAGACACAAAAGAAACTAATCTGATGTGTAATGAAAGTTGCTAGAAATGACTATAAATATAAAAAAATCAATGTAGCTTACCTGTATGAAGGATTTTGTAGCCTACAATTTTCTAGGATTAGACTCTAGCAAGAGTCAAACCCTAGGGTGTGACCTACGATGAGTTACCGAGTACCCTATGACTCTGCTTGTGACTATTATTTTTTAATTTTGGTTGAAGATGATGATATTATGCAATAGTTGAAACTCCTGGTTGAAATTGGATCCACTTTTATACCTATAAAAACCTATCAAAATAGTACACAAAAGAGGACAAATGGAATTTTTATCATGATGATAGATGGATAATTGATGGATGATGGTTTGATGTGATTTTGGAAGAGTTTTTTTAGGTAAAATGAGGGTGGATGGATTTTAGGAGAAAAGGACTACTATTTATAGAACTTTGGAGAGGTTGGGGGTGAGGTGTCCCCTATGAGGTGTTCCTCATGAGGTGTCCTCTATGAGGTTGCCCATGTGCAATGTGGCTCATGATGGATTTTTGTATGAAGGAATCATTCAACCATGTGGAATATGAGGCAGAAGGTGATTCACCTCTTACCATGCTTTGAGAGAGGATATTTTAAATATCCATTTGGATGAGTTGTGCACACATGTGTGAGAAACAAATATCCATTAGGATTATGGGTGCACACTTATGTGAGCAAGGATAAGTGTTAGCCATAATTAGGTTGAACATAGGTTAGACCAAGGTCAAGGGTATATGGTAGAGGGTTAGAGCTTAATTATGATTAGTGCTAATTAAACATGAGTTTAGAATTTTAAGTGTACTCTAATGATAAAGTGACATTTTGCTAATAAAGTAACATTTTTCCAAGGTGAATGTTTACCAAGGTTCAAATTTTAATGGTGGTCACATGAGGAGCATGGTTAAGCGTAGGAAAGGGCTTAAGTGGCCCAAGGAGCTTATGAATAGCCTTTTTAATAAATGTAAGGTTTTTAAGGTTATTTAACAAAATTTTATGTCTTTTGCAGTTTAATCAATCATGGAGATAGGACAAGTGACTACATGCAAATGATGATTTGATTTATGAAAATAGGTGATGATTTGATTTTGAGAAAAAAAATAATGATGGATCATTACGTATGATGATGGTATTTGTCATGCCATGGTGATTTTTGGGAGAGTAGATGCAAGATTGCCTTACTATCATGATCAATGTAAGATGCCCCAATTATGAAAGGAGAGAATGTCTTTGTAACTTTGCCATTGATGCTTTGTTAAGCTTGAGCTGATGTTGTTGGGCACTGAATTGCACCAAGTTTTCACTCGATACTATGGTTGTTTATCTTCCTACTTTCTATCCAGGCTTGCACCCGATAGCTGCAGCTCAACACTCAACATTGGATGGACCAAAATAGGGGTTTTCGATCCAACCTCTAGAGTAGGTTGGTTCCTTGTCAACTTAGCAAGTTGTTGACACAATTATGCTCACTTAGGGTTTGGAGTTTAGGGTAAGAGAAGGTTAGGGTTAGAGAGATGTAGATAATAGTGGACGGATAGGTTAACAACATTGCACTACCATAAAAAGCTCCCAAAAAACCATACTAAAGATGCATACTCAGATCAACATTTATCTCAAATCAGATTGTTTCATATATTAAAGCACAATAGAGAAATGTTGTAGCAAGCAATTTCAATATCCAGGGAATGATAATCCAAATAACAAAATTCACCAAATACCTAGATTTCATAGAAATGTACTTCCTAACAACATAGAACGAACTCAAAAGCAAATTTCAATTACTTATAACAGCTAGTAATCCAAAATTAGGCACAAACTAACCATCAAAGTATTTACAAAAATGCAACTAAAGAATCCGAACCTCTGACATCAAGCATGAGAACGCGAACTTGAGGCGAAGATCAATGTATTGCTCCTTTCATTAGCTTTTTAGGAATATTTACAATGGCACAGGCAAACACGCTAGAGCCGACCCTTAAAAATGAGGTTTCGACCTCTACTTATAGTTTTTCAAATTACAATAATCAAGAAGCAATACAAAAGATCTTGTTTTAACAGCACAACAAAGATATTTAGCTGGCATTAGCTCATTGGTCCGTCCTCCGGGAATTCCGCTGAAAGAAAGTCTACCATGGCAGCTCGGGGTCTCTGCAACTTGTTGATCGCTCAGTGGAACTGAATTTTAGGCCGTTAAAGATCATGTGTTTCCATCGATCCTTCTTGGGAGTGAATTACCACTATCGATCTGTAATCGCCTCTGGTTTGATCTTCTAGAAAACCTTCGATGCTTCGTCTTCCAGTCGATTGTTACAATTCTGATGCAACAATATCTTTTAAACAACCAATATTTGGTAGCCTAACCTCCACCATTGATTCTCTTCATCGCATGATTCAGATTCAATTTGGCATAAGCTAAATGCCATTCCACTTTAAAATTGATGACGTCATCTCTCTTATCAGAAGCAGTGGAATCTCCAATCCGGATCTCTGATATCTGAACATCGAATCCGCTCTGGGATCTATCATACTCAACATTATCTTCTTCAATCCGCATTAGAATATTGATGATGTCACCTCTTTCTTATAGCTTTTGTGGATTTCATTCCGGATAGAACAAGTGCATTGTGTTATAATCGCCAATCCGGGTCTGGAGCTAGTCACATAACTCTTCTATCATGAATCCACACTTTCATTACTCTGTCATCCTGTCTTGTCTTCATTCCAGAAAGGAAACACTTGTTCATTCTCTGAATCACCAATCCACACTTCTTTGCCACTGACGTCATCATCTCCTTGAAACTTTTGCGGATTTGAGGGTAGCGCTAATCCGGAGCCGAAACAAAAGAATCTTCCCGAAATCAGGTATTCAACATACTTAATCATTTGCAAAGATGCCATTCCATACTTTTATACTATTGACGTCATCGTCTCTTAGGAACTTTTGTGGATTTGAGATCTGCCATCATTCCGGAGCTAGAGGGAAATCACCCGAAATCACTTCAAACATGAAAACTTCACTAACTATTGAGCGGATTCATATCTTCTGACCTGGTTCCACTTCAAAGTGTACTGCAAGGTTTGTGGAATGATGATTCTATCACTTAGTCAAAATTATACAAAATTTTACTAAGTATGTGGCCATTTTGGGCCTACATTCTGGTGCCTCCTGGGTGGATTTGCTTGCAAAGCCAATCGAATCCAGAGTCTTATCCATTGGGCCTTAGGAGTCAAAAACAATACTTATCTTTGAAGATATGTTTTAAGGAATAATTTCCATACAAACACTACCCTCTGAAAACTCAAATTCTGCCTAGAGGGTAAAGGTTCATATGGAAACCATGCCAAAAACATCATAGAACTCACCCGTTCAATTAGAGACTGTGTCCATAATATCAGTATGACTACTGCCTTCAAAAACTATACACAACTCTACCTCCTTTATAAGGCTTTATTTCAAAGAATGCCTTCACACAAAATATGTTGCGTTGTAGGCTTCATGCCTTTATTGCTTATTTCTGACAATTGTTAGAGTAAAAATAGAAATACAAAACTGATGTATAGAAATACAAAACTTATGTATATGTACAAACAGAAATGAAATGACTTAAGCGTGAGCCCCTCCTAGGCTTGTAACTACTCAATATTATTCTCATTCTTCTACAACCTCTTCATCCTCATCTTCTCCTTCTTCTTCTCTCTATTCTTCTGGAGCATGTACTCTCTGATTATCCTCACCGGAGGTGTCTCCAAACAACTGGACCATTGATTCCAAAGACTGAAGAGCCTATTTCTAGGCTTCCTCAGAGGGATTTGATGTCTCTTTAAGCTACTTATAAACATATTGTAGTTCCCCAACATCCTCATAATTAGCAGCATTCCCTCTAGTCACCAGATCTTCCATGAGATCTCTTAAGCGGGTGTAATCCATAATTAGTTTGGCAGCTTGTTCTTGGGATAGTGGCTCTTCCAATGAATCAATTCCAGCCTCATCCTGTAAGTTATCCTTGATGCTTTGTTGGGCTTCTTCCATAGATAACAAGTTATGATCCTCCTTCCAGAGTCCTTTGAAACCAACGTGAACCATTTCCTCATTTATTTCAATGATGTCTTTAATTCCCCTATCCATCCTATCAAACAACAGCCAAGCTCTCTGAACTACCCTATGCTTTTTCACCACTATTTTGGTAGCTACCCCGACCAGATTCCATTCCTTATTGGAAATTGGTTTAGCAGCATCACTGAGCCTACTACCAACCAACCTATACATTTGTTCCGTCGGAATCACCATAGGTTGTAACTCTCCAGTGATTTGATCCAAATCCTTCTGAATGGTGGAGAGCAATTGGCTGGCATCTTTCAGATAGTCGATTATGAGTTGGAGACCTGAACATTTTCCTTGAACTTCAGAAAGCAACTCCTACTTTATCATTTTCAAATCATCTTTGGAAAAACCTGAGGACTTGGCTTTCTCAATCTGAAGTTGATGCTTTAAATTTTGAATTTCTTTTTCCTGATCCTCATTCAACTTCTTTTGTTCTTCTAACTGGTCTTTCAACTCATTAGCCTTTTGAAAATTTTCCTGCCAACCCTTAGCCTCTTTTCTCAAAGCTTTCTCTACTTATTTTTTATCATTGAGGCTCTTCTTAAGCTTTTCAACTTGTTGTTTCAGCTTATCTACCTTCTCTTTGGCTATATCAGCTTTCACATAAAAGGTATCTAAGTGAGCCTTGGCTATCCCCAACTCATCCTCAATAGGAAGCTTGTCAACATCTTCTATGATCTCCTCCACTCTATAATCTTGAGCAGTCATTTCATTTTTAGGTTTGCTCACTTGTGGAATCATAGACCTTGAGACCCTTTGCCTAGTGATAGGGTTAACATACATACTTTTTCTTGTCACAACCATCCTGTTGGAAGGCCTGGTAAGTTTCTCTGCCCAATAGTCATTTATGCTCTGAGTGGCTGCCTGTTATTTTGATACGATAACAGATTTTGAAAAATCAGCAACCAAAGGAGATAATGGCATCAAAAACATAAGGGTGGACTGACTTGCTGTTGGTGGGGGTGAAGATATATTGACAGTAACCTCTATTACAATGGTAGACTCTATGACTACCGCTATTGTTGATACAAGTAAATTTAGAGAAATAGGTACATAAATGACAGTAGAAGGGATGGATGAACTCGGAATGCAGTGTCCCATTGATGGTGGCAATGAAAGATATGAGGGTGCAATAATGGTGGACATTGAAGTGGATATCTCAGAAGTGGAAGGTGGGTTTTGAGGAGGTTGTGACACAACAGAACTGACTTGTACCTCCATAGCTACTGATGAGACAAGGGAAGAACTGTGAGGTGGAGGAGGTATATTTGCTACATCTTCTTGACTAGAAAGGGAGGGAAATTATTTTGGGGATTCATGGAGATGAAAAGGAGAAGAGGGATTAGAAACCATACCTTCACCTACAGATGTAGGGTGTTCTTGTTCAGCTTCTATCTCCAGCTGTTGCTCTTGCTCAATTAACCCTTTTGTAGTAAAAATAGCTACCTCTTCAACAATTTCTTCCATATTCATTTTTTGCTTCTTGGAAACCTCTCTCTCCTCTATTTTTGGGGCTCTCTTAGTCCTTTTACGAACTAATCAGAAAGCATCCATCTCATCTTCGAAATATTCCTCTGATAAATCTCCTTGCACTACCCCAAGAAGTAATGATTGCTCGATAATGGATTGTGATTTAGTTGATGTTATAGGAGAAAAAGAAAGTGGCCTAAACCTAAAAATCTCATCCTTCTTCCAATTAATATCTATATCTTGAGGTTGTCCCCCTAGAGCTAAATGTGGAGGCCTAGATTTTGTTTCAATAACAAGGGTACTGACAACCTTTTCTTTAGAATACCTCATTTTGCTCATCAACTTAGCCCCTTTAGGGAATTTCTCCACCTGCTCAGAAGTAGGACTGAAGGTTTTCAACACTCCAGTGGTTGTTAAAGAAGCTTTTTGATCTATAGGAGGCTGGAGAGATTCAGAATTTCCCTGGGGATTTTCAATCATTAATACTATGTGCCTCACGTCCTTCAATATCCAAGTATCAATATTCTCATTATATCTTTTTGAAAACTCCTTATCAATTTTCATTCCAAATTTAGATTCAGTTTTTCCAATTTCAACTCTCATACACCACCAATCCATAATCTTGGCTTCATCCCATGGCCCTTTATAATCCTCCTCTTCTCCTTCTTCTGCAACTTCCTTCTTAGGCAACATTTATTTTTTTCTTTGCCAACTTCGTCTTGGAGGAGGACCCATTTTCTTTGTAGTTTCTGCTTTAATCTTGTCAATCATATCCTCGGTAATCTGATGACTGGGCTTGTGGTCAGGATCAAAATCTTCAATATGCTCATAAAAATCCAACCATGGAGGTAACTGATCCATCTTGGAGACATTCCACTCCAAAAGAGTAGTCTCATCATTGTTTCTTCCCTATTCAAAATTAGCCCTGGGCCTTTTCTCAAACTTGTAGGCCTTATCTCCATTTAGGGTTTTATTTCTTGTAGTGAAAATATCATCAGGATCATAACTCCACCTCTGAGGAATATAAAATAGACCTAACCTATCAAGGTATCGATCAATTTGCTGACTCTGCCCCTTCTTGGTGATGGTGATATCGCTCAAAGTGTGGTGGGTAAGCAAAGACTTCCTTTTTCTCCCCGAACCATAGTTCACATCAATGTACTCTGCTTGCCTCAAATATTCCAAGGTGAAAAGTCTCTCCATGACAAAGTGGGGAAAAAGGAAAGGTTTACCCATGAAACCATATAATCTGATGATCGTACCTTAAGTTAACAAATACTAGTCTCCTTCCTCTACATCTTTAGTCCTCAGAATCTCCTTGGCTAGGGGTGGCAGTCTGGGGAACTTATCATACATAATTTTGAGGGTTGGTCCAAGAAATTCCAAATTGAATCTATAGTAAGACTCACTACTTCTTAAGTGATTTGTCCAATAGTAAACCGGCATAGGTTCTTCCTTATCGGTCTTATCCTTGACCGGAATCCATGACATTCTATCTTTAACAATGGCATAAAACATCCATACCAAGTTTGAGCAATGCCTAAAACTAGGAGCAGCAACGCCCCTCTTCATGCTTACTAGTTGTTCATGTATTCTTTGGGTGAGAAAGGTTGGCCAGTCAAAATAAATCACCCTTGTCCCTTTATTTGCTACTCATTTTTCATACATTCTCTCATTAGAGATACAATATGCAGTGGTGATTTTCCAACCATGAACCATTTTGTTAGAGTCCAAACCCTCCATGCAAGCCAACATAGAGAACAAAATTGGGTTTGTAAACTTGTCGATGGAGATGGGGACTTCAGGCAACTCTTCCTAGGGTTTGGTATTAAGTTGCCTATAAACCCAATTCTTAAATGACTCGCCATCATTGGCCCGCTTCTTTGTGGTATAAAACCTAGTTTGTTCAACAACCTTAAAGGGTTTTGGTGCTACTAGCGGGTTAGACCCTAAGGCAAAGAGCTCATGATAGAAAGAGGCAGTGATGCTAAAAAGGGTCTCACCCTCATGGGTCTTTACTACCTTGGCCAATGGGTCATAGAATTTCACTATTGCAACTATTAACTCAGGACATGGGTGAACAGAATCACAAATATAAAAGGATAGATAAGAAAGGATGGAGCATCTACCTTCTAATGATAAAGCAACCTTCTTCTTGTATCTATCATTCATACTCTTTCTTAGTCTCATCCTTTCAATGATGGTCATCTTCGTGTCCGCTACAACCTCAACTTTATCAAGGTAAGGTACCAACATCTTGTTGTCCAGAGTTTCAAACTCTAGAACATCTTTTGTAGCCTCAGTGGGTGATTTCTTAGGAGCCATCTTGTAGCAGTAGGACTTTATGCACTGTAATCAGTGGGGAGAACTTCAGAATGTTGTTATGCTTCTTAATAGCCTCATGGTTACTAAATGAACCTCGTGCATGACTTTGTTACTTTTTATCTCCTAGAATGTGCATATCACCCACCATAAATGCAGACGTTGCATGATACCTCTGTTGACACACTTTACCATCCTTTCCATTATTTACTTCGATGGCTCAAAGGTGGCATCCTATATTCTTATTGGTCAAATTTTCAAATTGCATTGCCAACTCATCACATCCCTTCGGCTACTCTTCGATCCATGCGTGAGTTGGTTATAATTGAATGCGGGAGCACTCTTTAGCCTCCACGTGTCAAATTGGAACTTGTTGTTCAGCTTCGGCTTGATTCCACTTCGATGGCTTAAGAACCTTCCAAGTCCACTTGGTACTTGAAGCTTGCATGCATGACACTCTACCTCGATTCCACTCTGACTATCTCCAGCTTTGAGAGGTTCCTGGATTAGCACCATTCTTTGTCCTTCTTTATGCGGGATAGAAACTGATAGACCACTCTATGGATATCTAGATTTTCCAATGCGGATTTGAGGGTGGAACGCCGTTCGGAGAGTTTTACACAACATTATGTGCGGAATGGAACATTACTATGCATTTGGCCAATACTTAGTCATTTCTTGCAAATTTTCTTCTCTCCTCTTTTTTTTTAGAATTCTTTGAAAAGAACCAATTACAAAGTGTAGAAAATAAATCAAATACAAAGTGCAGAAAGGAAGGGGAAATATTTGTACAATGTATATACATATGTTACAATGAGCTCACTTCTTACATATAGTAGAGCTTGAGGTGAAAACCATTCACCGAAATTGGTTGTATGTTTCCCTCTGGATCCTCCAACTGAAATACATTAGACTCTTTAGCTTCCACTATTTTGAAAGGACCATCCCAAAAGGAATCAAACTTTTCATGCTTGCCTGGCTTTGCCTTGTCAACATTCCATCTGAGAACTGAATCTCCAACTTGGAGTTTTCTGAACCTAGATTTTTTATCAAACCATGCTTTAATGTCCGATGAATGCTTTTGAAAATGATCATATGCTTGAGTTCTGCTCTCTTCCAATTGCAGCAAGTGTGTCAACTTGGTTTTTACTGGATCCTCCTCTAATTCTTCTTCTGTACTGACAAGCTTAAGCGTTGGGATCTCTAAGTGAATTGGCAATACTACCTCCTTTTCATATACCAGTGCATAAGGAGAAGTTTTGATGGAATTTTTAATAGTAATCATGTCTACCCACAGAGCATGGTCGAGCAATAGGTGCCAACTCCTTTTGTTACCTTCCAGATATTTTCTCAAAATCCTTAATAGGTTTTTGTTGGTAGATTCTGCAAGTCCATTACCTTGTGGGTAATAATTTGAAGTATTTTTAAGAGTGATGCCATACTTGCTGGCAAACTCAATGTACTTGGCTCCTATGAAAGTAGGGCCATTATCACTCACCAAAGCTTCTGGGACTCCAAATCTGGAAATCAAATTCTCCATAAAGTTGATCACAACTTCCTGGTCCACCTTCTTTGTAGGAATGGCCTCC
Organism: Wollemia nobilis; assembly: GCA_028583015.1. Classification (NCBI taxonomy): domain Eukaryota; kingdom Viridiplantae; phylum Streptophyta; class Pinopsida; order Araucariales; family Araucariaceae; genus Wollemia; species Wollemia nobilis. The sequence goes on from JAQPPZ010009894.1 coordinate 258,252, forward strand.
ACCCATCTGGTAAGATAATCTGTAGTTGTCAAGATAAACTTATGCTCTACTAAAGAATTAGGATTTATAACTCCTATGAAATCTAATCCCCATTGTTGAAAAGGCTCCTCAACTTGAATAGGCTTCAGGGGAGATGAAGCATTTCTGGTTCTTCCAACGTACCTCTGACATTTGTCACAAGCCTGGGTAACTTTAAAAGCATCATTGAACATAGTAGGCCAATAATAGCCTACTCTTATTATCTTCAAAGCCGTAACTCTACCCGAGCTATGACCACCTGCTGACCCTCCATGAAATTCTTCTATGACTTTTTTTTGTTGGTCCTCCTTCAAACATTTCAGGAGAATACCATCCAAGTTTCTTTTGAACAACCCTTCAGGTAGTAATACATATTTTAGAGCATGAAGTCTATATCTCCTTCTTTGAGAAGGATTCAGATCAGGTGGGTAGATCCCAGTTTGGAAATACCTGGTCATTTGGTCGATCCAATCAGAATCTGTAGTGTGTACAATCTCTATTTGATCCTCTTTTGTTATCTGACAAGCTATCATTTTGGCCAATGTTGAAGCATCTGTCAATCCTTGGCACAAGGCTCTACCTCTTACCAGCTTGGTGGGATGTATTTCTACATCATATTCCTAGATCTTAGTAATCCAACCAGCCCTTTTATCACCTAGGTCACCCTGTAAGATAAAACTTCTTACATCTGGATGAACCACATACACCAGGGTTTTGCTCTGTACCAGATATTGTCTGAACTTCTTTAGTGACTTCATCACAACAAACACTTGTCTTTCAATAAAGTTATATTTTACCTGATAATCATGTAAATTCTGACTCCAAAAGAACACAGGGTGTTCATCCCCTTGATTATCTTTCTGGGTGAGTACCGAGGCATAACTCTCTTCAGCTCCATAAGCATAGAGAATAAAATATTTACTAAAATCAGGATTTATCAAGACTGGGGCTGTTGCAATGGATTGCTTGATGACCTCAAAAGCTCACTTCCTAACCTCAGTCCACTTGAACTCTACCTTTTTCTTGAGTAGTTCAGATATAGGCCTCACTTTCTATGCAAAATCAGAAATGAATTTCCTGACGAAATTGATTTGACCTAGGAAATACTGCAAGGTCTTCTGATTAGTAGGCAAAGGAATAGCTAGAATTGCTCTAATTCTATCCGGATCTATGGCCATACCTTCTTTTGAGACCACATGGCCTAATAGTTTTCCCTCATGTACTTCAAAAAATGACTTCTTAGGATTCAGTGAAATACCAAATTCTCTACACTTTTGAAAAACCTGTTCCAAATGAGACAGATGATCATTTTTATCATGAGAAAACATAGTCATGTCATCTAGGTAAATCAGAATAACTTTGTTTATAAGTGTACCAAAGGCATAGTCCATGGCCCTCTGAAATGTAGCTCCTGCATTAGACAGCCCAAAGGGCATTCTTTGATAGGCAAATGTACCCCATTTTGTGGTGAATGTTGTTTTGTATTGGTCTTCATATTTTACCCAAATTTGGTTATATCCAGAGTAACCATCCAATAGTGAGAATATTTCTGCTCCTGCTACTACCTATAAGATCTGGTCAATCTGAGGGAGGGGGTAGTGATCCTTGAGGGATGCTTGATTCAGATTTCTAAAATCTATGCATAGGCGTATATCTCCATTCTTCTTTCTTACGGGTACCAAATTGGCTACCCAAGTGGAATGTTTTATTGGATATATTATCCTAGCCTTTAACAGCTTTAAGAGTTCCTCTCTCATAATGGCTTCTATCCTCGGATTGATAGGCCTCTATTTTTGTCAGAATGGTTTAGCATCGGGCTCTAACTCAATAGTATGTTGGATAATCCTTTTGTCATACACCTTAAGGTCTTCATATGACCAAGCCACAATGTCTTGGTATTTTAAGCATAAATTTTTAATCTCTTCTGCTTCCTTAGGTGAACACTGGATCCCAATATTGAGCTTCTTTCCTATTTTGACCTCCACTTCTTTATAGATATTTTCACCGACCTTCATGGCTTCGACCTTCTTTCTATCTTCATTATCGAATAAAATTTCAAGGGTGACCAACCCCCTTGGAATATGATTGTTTCTTAGTTGGATAAAGTCTTGTTGATCTATTTCCTCCAAGTCTTCCTCTTGGACAGTTGAGAGGCATGCTTCTCTTATCAAAAAATCTAGAATTTGTTCATCACTTTCAAAAACCTGCCAGAATATCTGCTTGTCCGGCACTGTAGGTCTGAAAACCATTTTAATTCCCTTGGTCTTCTTAGTTCCAAAATCTATAGGAGGGTTGAAATTAGCTCCCTTCATTGCCAATGAATCCACCAGGAGATTCTCTTCTCTAGGCACAAAGCTTAGATTCAGGGCATCAAATGAATCCATTAGGTCCCATACCCTATTCCTGTAAGCTTTTAAGTAATGGTGCTTACTGCTGCACTTATTCCTTACCTGATGGACTATCAACTCAGAATCACCATATATGTTCAAAATCTTGATGCCCATGCTTTCTGCTTGCATCAATCCGAGGCACAAAGCCTCATATTCTGCAGCATTGTTAGTACATGACCATGTCAGTCTGTAAGCAAAATTCTTTATCCCTTATGACTGTGATTGTAGGACCACACCAGCCCCTGCACCATTTCTACATTTAGCACCATCAAAGTGCATAACCCATGTTTCCTTGTTTCTTAGGGATTGATTAGAAATAGTAGGGAGTTTCTTTTCCAATTTAGTTGTGATGTTGTATGTACCCATACCAGTTCCAAACTTACTATAATATTCTCTGAAAGGCAACTCATCTTCAATGTCTAGCTCCTCGATGTTTTCCACTAGCTCAAATTCCTCCAAAGGATTAAGATTGCACATATCTTCTTCAATATTTTCAATATGATAAGCAACTAGTTTCTCAGGTGTTATCCTTATCCTTTTTCCTTTGAAAGGGATTACCATGCTGGAATAATCCATGTACATACATCCCCCTAGCTTTGCAGTAAACTCTCTTGAGAGGCATAACCCAAAATAGGGTTCTAAGTCCACCACCACTATTTCCTGTACCACTGTTACCTCGGGAGCTCTGTGCAACCTCATCAGTACATATTTAATAACCCCAACTATCTTGACAGGTGTCCCATCTAGTTGTAACACTCCAGGACAAGACCGGGTATACTCCATACCCATATCTTCATAGACCACCTTAGGCATAACTATGGTTGATGCTCCTGAATCAATCATACAATTTTGGACTACCCATCCTTCCATTCTTAAGGATATGTAGAAAGGGGGAGGTTTGTTCTTTAGAACAACAGGTGTCATTTCTTTCTTTTTTGATGGTATACTGAGGATGGTAGTGGCTGGTCTGTTCTAGGGATTTTTGCTGAGGGAAGCTTTAAGCAGGTCAATCTGGCCCAGAATGAAAAGAGTGTCATACAAGCTAGCTTTTGATGGAATCCTTTTCATCTCTTCAACAATGTTGTACTCAGACTTGGTCAGGGATAGTTTTTCTAGTCCTCTATCTGGCTCACCATATTTCCTTTTGTATTGTTGGGTTGCCTCTAATATTTATCTTTTGGTAATAGAGGGGAACCTGAGCCTTTCTTGATCCTCACCTTTGGATCTCATTATGTCTCCTTCCATTTCTCTTTCCAGATTTTTAGGGAGACTATCTATCTTCTCCTTCCCTCTAGCTCGAGGAATAGGAAAAGTGTCACTACTTTGAGGGGGAGTCAGCTTTATTTTGAGAAGGGACCTAGAATTGTCCCATATTCTAGGGGTCTACTTGTAAAGCTTTCTTTCCAGACCTTGTCATAACAACAATTGGACTTTCTTCCTCTAACTCCTTTCTGACCATGATCTGATCAGGGTGCCATAACATATTAACCCTCCCCTTATGATTCCTTTCAGCTTGATCCATGGCTTGTTGAACATGGTGTTGATACATCACACAAGACTGTGAGTCATGGGGGTCATTGCATACCAAACACCAAACATTTGCAAGAGTGGTATCTGTAGAACACTCTGGCTCCTCATATGTTGCATTCACCCTAACCCTAGTACTATTACTAGGACCAGGCCTTTGATATTTGTTTACATATGGGAATCTCCTCTATTGTGACCTTTCCTGATCTCTCTTTTCCATTGAATTCATTCTATTACTCAGAGTTTTCAAGGTATTTTGTATATCCAGAATAGCAGATAATTCTTGAGAAGGTTGAGAAGGAAGGGGAGGAAAAGGAGGTGCAGAGGATACAAGTTTAGATCGAGGAATCAGATTCATTTGTGGAGATGGAGATGGTAAAGAAAGGGGGTCCATGTAAGAGGGCTTTGTGGATTGATCCTGGCTACTATTGGTTTCTGAGTTATAGGGCAACACAGTTTTGGGGGGAATTCTTCCTACATTGATCAAGATATTTTTAGCATGGACAACTGCATTATAAACTTGGGGGAAGGTTTCTACTCTAGATTGTTGTGTTTGTAGACCTAGCTCTGATCCTAGAGCTCGGATATAATACATATAAGCCAAACATACAATTGGTCTAGCAATGGGGGGAATTCTCTTCCATGTTCTACTAAATCTCAAATTAAAATCTGAGATAGTTTCTTGCTGGGTTTTTTGCATGGTTGTAAACTGATTCAGTAGAGAAAAGGGATCAACAGATTCATTAAATTCTTCTATGAATGGTTCAGCCAATGATTGCCATGAAGTGATAGAATTATCTTCTAGAGTTCTAAACCAATGCAATATCTTTCCATGAAAGGATAGGGCTAGAATTTTGACAATAATATTTTCTTCCTTTATGTTGTGGATTGCTGCCAGATTCAAGATATCTTGGTAGTGCTCATAAGCTATTTTCCCAAATCCATCATACGTGGGGATTGCCTTAGATACATCCTGGGGGATGGCATCCATTTGGGCTAATCTAAGGGGCCCAGTTGAATCCCAGTTAGGGTACTTCTATAGTGGTTGATTAGGAGCCACATTTTGTGCCATATTTTTGGTTGTAGGTCTTCTTGGGGGAACTATTGGGTTTTCTTCCAGAAGCTCTTCTTCTTCAATAAAATCTTGATCCAAACTTCTGATAATAACAACCCCTCTTTGAGGTAACTCACAATAAAAGAAATAATTAGGGTTGTTCCTCTTGAAAGACCTAGTATACATGAAAGGGTACTAGTCTACAATACTTTTTTGGGGTCTTCTGACCAGGGAGTCACCAGGTGAACTTTATTTTCTCCGCTAATAAGGTCAAGACAATTCACCAAATCTTGATTCCTTCAGGTTGAGATAACAATAACTCTTTAGATGGGTTTCATGTTCCTTGTGAACTTGTCCCATCGGGCATGCCAAAAACTATTGGGCACTAAATTGCACCAAGTTTTCACTCGATACTACAATTGTTTATCTTCCTACTTTCTATCCAGGCTTGCACTCGATAGTTATAGCTCAACACTCAACATTGGATGGACCAAAATAGGGGTTTTCGATCCAACCTCCAGAGTAGGTTGGTTCCTTGTCAACTTAGCAAGTTGTTGACACAATTATGCTCACTTAGGGTTTGGAGTTTAGGGTAAGAGAAGGTTAGGGTTAGAGAGATGTAGATAATAGTGGATGGATAGGTTAACAACATTGCACTACCATAAAAAGCTCCCAAAAAACCATACTAAAGATGCATACTCAGATCAACATTTATCTCAAATCAGATTGTTTCATATATTAAAGCACAACAGAGAAATGTTGTAGCAAGCAATTTCAATATCCAGGGAATGATAATCCAAATAACAGAATTCACCAAATACCTAGATTTCATAGAAATGTACTTCCTAACAACATAGAATGAACTCAAAAGCAGATTTCAATTACTTATAACAGCTAGTAATCCAAAATTAGGCACAAACTAACCATCAAAGTATTTATAGAAATGCAACTAAAGAATTCGAACCTCTGACATCAAGCATGAGAACGCGAACTTGAGGTGAAGATCAATGTATTGCTCCTTTCATTAGCTTTTCAAGAATATTTACAATGGCACAAGCAAACACGCTAGAGCCGACCCTTAAAAATGAGGGTTCGACCTCTACTTATAGTTTTTCAAATTACAATAATCAAGAAGCAATACAAAAGATCTTGTTTTAACAACACAACAAAGATATTTAGTTGGCATTAGCTCATTGGTCCATCCTCCAAGAATTTTGTTGAAAGAAAGTCTGCCATGGCAGCTTGAGGTCTCTACAACTTGTTGATCACTCAGTGGAACTGAAGTTCAAGTCATTAAAGATCATGCATTTCCATCGATCCTTCTTGGGAGTGAATTACCACTATCGATCTATAACCACCTCTGGTTTGATCTTCTAGAAAACCTTTGATGCTTCGTCTTCCAACCGACTATTACAATTCTGATGTAGCAATATCTTTTAAACAACCAATATTTGGTAGCCTAACCTCCACCATTGATTCTCTTCATCGCATGATTCAGATTCAATCCGGCATAAGCTAAATGCCATTCTACTTTAAAATTGATGATGTCATCTCTCTTATCAGAAGCAATAGAATCTCCAATCCGGATCTCTGATATCTGAACATCGAATCCGCTCCAGGATCTATCATACTCAGCATTATCTTCTTCAATCCACATTAGAATATTGATGACGTCACCTCTTTCTTATAGCTTTTGCAGATTTTATTTTGGATATAACAAGTGCATTGTGTTATAATCACCAATCAAAGTCCAGAGCTAGTCACATAACTCTTCTATCATGAATCTGCACTTTCATTACTTTGTCATCCTGTCTTGTCTTCATTCTAGAAAGGAAACACTTGTTCATTCTCTGAATCACCAATCCACACTTCTTTGCCACTGACATCATCATCTCCTTGAAAATTTTGTGGATTTGAGGGTAGCGCTAATCCGGAGCTAGAAACAAAAGAATCTTCCCGAAATCGAGTATTCAACATACTCAGTCATTTGCAAAGATGCCATTCCACACTTTTCCACCACTGATGTCATCGTATCTTAGGAACTTTTGCGGATTTGAGATCTGCCATCATTTCGGAGCCGGAGGGAAATCACCCGGAATCACTTCAAACATGAAAACTTCACTAACTATTGAGCGGATTCATATCTTCTGACCCGGTTCTACTTCAAAGTGTACTGCAAGGTTTGTAGAATGATGATTCTATCACTTAGTCAAAATTATACAAAATTTTACTAAGTATGTGGCCATTTTGGGCCTACAAATATGATGAGTCGTTGAACCCATGATAGCTCTTGATCAAGTGCTTCATTCATGAGTTGTATTATGACTATCATTCTAAAGAAAGAAATTCATGATTAACCTATAGGAATAGGTATTGGGTCCATAAAATATTCATTAGATTAGAGTGTTGATGAGAACAAAAGTTCTGATTTTATGTTGCCCCAACAAAGGAGGGCTTAAGATGATCTCCAGAAAAGGTTCTTGGACAAACACAATTTCCAATATTGAGTGTTTGGTTATTGATCATGCATAAAGTGGATTTAGTGAGATGTCTACCCTCCAAAACAATGAGGTGATGAAAGCTGAAATAGAAACAATAATGAAATGCTTAATAAAGTGGTTGATGAGGTGAAATGGTAATAATATGGAAGAAAATGAGGAATATGCATGCTAGAAAGGTGAAAAACAATATGTGGGGTTGAGAGGTAAGTTTTGGAGTGGATTGGGCTTGGTCACATGGTACCATGTGACTGCACAGGATCACAGGGTACCATGCGACTGAGTAGGATCATAGGGTACCATGTGAATGTGTAGGATCGTAGGGTACCATGTGATCGTGCGATGTGATTATAAAATGCGTGCTCACAGGGTGCACACATCATTTGCATATTTATGAATTGCAAGAGATGAGAGAGAGGAGAATAATTATAATGAAGTGATACAAGTTTTAGTTTGTGAAGGAAGATATGGCAGGAAATGTGGCATAAAGACCCAAAGGAGGGAAAGTGGTACTGGTAAGTGGATCTCGAAACCTATGTAATTTGAATTTTGGAAAATTAAAATTAAACCTAGGTGCTTTTTAGAAATGCATAGGATAAATAGAAAAATGTAGAAGTCATTTTTTTGTATGCATGGAAAAATTAAAGTCCATCGATGTGTGTTTGCATGTGTGTGATATTTTTTGGGTGTTTGTTTTAATGTACATTTTACGAAGTGCATAGAGATGCATGTGTATGTGTGTGTATTACTTGATTTCGAGTGTTGTGTGATGATTGGGTGAGGTATTTCACCATGGAGGGGGTAACTATGGAAATGGGTATCCAAAAATATGCAATTTGGTATAGTCACGAGGTACCTTGTGATCATATGATGGTTACAGGGTACTCTATGACCGTACACCCAGCTGTGATTTGGACTAAGTTTTTAAATTTTTAATTTAAAATGGTACTAGAGGGTTGGCATAACATGGATTAGATGAATGCATGAATGATTGTGTGTGAGATTTATTTTAATTTTAACTAGTGCAAACTTGATGGGTGAAACAGGTGTAGGAGATCAATTTAAGGTACTATTTTTATCCTTTATTAAAATATCTAAAGGACATGTTGGGTGGTGGTGAATTATAGTAGTTGTGAGACACAATATTACATGGATTAGTGGAGATGTGCATGATTCACTATGATGATGTGTTTGTTGATGCACTATGTGAGCAGTGGGATTAAAATTGAAACACCTTCCATATTACAATAGGGGAGATTATGATTATATGGAGAATATATTTTAGATATATAGATACCAGTGGATGAATGGTTATCATTGTAGGATGAGGTCAACATAAGGTGATATTGTAGCAATTATTTGGTGATAGATGGAAGGAGGTGAGAGTGCACAATGGCAGGGTGGATTATGAGGATTGTTGGTATGATAGGATGATCACATTGAGACACTACATGGCTATTACATTTATAGCCAACCATGTACTACCTATGTTTTGGGGTGTTAATTCCCATATAGGTTGATGGGAGTCATTTATGATATGGTAGAGCATGGACATTAGTTTGCATGGGCATCTAACTTGTTGGTGTATACCTACAGATAGTTGCATGGAGTGTGATAGGTGGGATGTCGGATTATGGGAGTGGGTCTACTCTTATAGATATGGGGATTGGAACATATTGCTATGGAGAGACCTAAGGACCTACCATATAGGGCATATGAGCTAATGGGAATAAATTTAACCTATGCATTGTGGTGGTGGATAGATTTGGAGGTGCAATTACATAGGCCACACAAAGGATAGACTCTTTATTATAGAGGTGCTTTTAGTAGGTTGGTACATAAAGATATTATCAAATGACCATGGATAGGGGTACTAGATTAGGATGAGGTTGGGAAAGAGTTATAGTGAGTGAGGTGGAGGTAATAGGTGACTGATAAGGAGGTAGACCTAAAAGAATGGTTTCCATTCAGTTATGTGCTATGGTAGTTTGGATTACGACAGGAGGTAATTGAGACACCCATCATGATTTGGAAGGTTAAGGAAGATCTTAGGTAGTGACTAGTAGTGGGGCCTCTATATTTGGTAGGGGATGATATTGTGGATATCCTAAATGTGTATTATATAGAGACCATGCCAAGATATGGTGCCTAGTGGTCTACTTAGAGTTAGGATCCAGAAGTAGGCATGATTGATAGATATGCATAGGCCACAGTAGCTAGGGAAGGTGGGTAATTGGAATGGATCTATGGAGATATTAAGGGTGAAGTAGGGGGTTTGATTGGATCCCCTAATTTAGGATCAAGTAGTACTCCTCAAGATGATATAGGATTTGGTGGTGCAATGGATGAATGGGATACTAAGGAGAGTGATACAGAGGTGTTGCAATGGGTGCAATAATGTGTGGATAGGGGAGGATATCCTACGAAGGTATGGTAGGATCCAGTGTTGGTTCGAGGGAGGAGTGAGGTTGCAGTTGTAGGTGAGATAGATTTGAGTATCTGTTTATGTAACATGATGCATATGTATAAGGATATGCACATGTTGTGATATATATTATGTCAATTGGAGGTCCAAAAAATGTACCGAGAGATGGCATGGACTCAAGAATGAGTTGCACTTATAGTAAAGAGATATGGGGCACATGTGGAGGTGGATGATATGGGTGGGTGAGATGGGTGTGGAGGAGGCTACCCATGAGAGGGCCTAGATGGATACCATGGTGGGTGAGATGGGTGAGATGCATAAATAAAAGGACCACCTAGAGAATTTATACTACAAAAAAGGGAGGTATGTACATCAACTATAATAAAAATTAATGATTCATGGATTAGGATCGTATAAGAGTAGGAGTGCACAATCATCAAGGTGGTGATAGGTGAGTGAGGTTACCTAGGCTAGAGTAGTAGAGGAGGATCAATGAGAGGGGAGTGGTGAGACTCCTAGTGAGGTTTAGAGTTGAGATAGCCTACACTGTATTGTTTTGTGTGTTTTTGTTTTTTGTGTGGCAAGAGAGTGCCACTAGTTTGTATATTATTGCCCAATGAGGCATAGTGTAGCATATTATATATATGTAGTGTAGCCTATGGGCGATGTGATTATATATAGTGTATTTCTTTTTGATACGATATATATAAACAATGATTTTGTGATATTATACACAATGTGTAAAATGTATGTGATATGAATAATGTGTATGTATGTGAATGATGTGTGTGTAATTTTAAATATATGTGATCATGTATTGATGATGTGATGTGATACATGATGAATGATAGGTAAAATGAACCTAAATTATTATGAATATGCACAAATGGAAATGTATAAATGTAAGATGTGATAACATGAGTATGTTGGCAATTTTGGGTACTTTGGGTACATTGCCTTTGCTCAAGTGTATAAGTTGTCATTGATGTCAAAAAGCTCTTGAAGGAATTTGATTTGATGTCAAATAATTTGTTTTGTTGAAGGTTACGGCATGAAAGTTTCAAAGGTATTTTGCAAACCCCAAGTTGGCAGGTTTAGAGATTACAGGTGGATGCATTGGTTTAATGCATTTGGGTCCAGGAGGAAGTATTTATTTAAATAATTAAAAACCTTGTTAAGGTTCCATTTAATTATTTTTAAATAAATAAATTATTATTTCCAATGGGTTCTCCTAATCCATGTCGCAAATGTTTTAACATTGTGGGTGCTAGCCAAGACCTCCGCCGACGTGTTAAACTCCTCGTCGACATCAAAGAGCTTATGGTAATTTGCATATAAATCTCCCTCGATGAAAAAAAAGAATTATCC